>ML306855.1:0-27520 GCA_005239505.1 Nicotiana paniculata
ATATCCCACCAGCAGATCTTTTACAAAATTAGATCATCAAAATTATTTATACCTTCTTATAGAAAAACTTTATCATATACGCTTAAACATATTTTAGCATGCCCAGCTATGAATTTTCAGTTTCCTACATTGTGATTTATAACATAGCGCTGCAGAGTGCAGGTCATTTGTGCTTGAATAGAGGTACAAATAAATGGTTAGATGTGAACTATCACCAAAAGTAAGAACTGTCAAAAGAATGAAATTTATTAATAGTCCTTTCACTTGATCATCATACAGAAGTATAATGGGAAGATGCATTGGTTGACTCGATTAAAAATGTATCTTTGTGGACGTTACGAGAGGCTCATCATTTCCTTTGATTTAGCTGACAAGTTTCATCTAGCAGTTCTTGGGTAACTTTGGCTCACCAAAATGGTGGAGGAATAGAAATTTGGGTAATGAAAGAATACAATGTGAAAGAGTCATGGATGAAAGGAGTTCATATTTGGGGCTTATACACCATCTCCAAATTCTGTAACTCACCATTTGGTGAAAGTTGTATGCATGTTGAAGAGTGGATAAATCTTGCTTCAGTACGGAGGTGGCAATTTGGTTTCAGGTTCTTATTTAAAGCATGTTTCTGTTTCATATTTATATATATTACCAGTCCTTTTTCTTGTTCTCCTACTAATGTTTTAGTGGATAAGCGAAAGAATGTTTTGTTGTGTTTGTCTCCATTTCCCAAAGGAATTTGTTAGTTGAATGTCCATAGCCTATGCGTCAAATGTATGCCTTATTGAATTCTTGCTGCAAAATCCATTACTGCAAAATTATAATGCCCTTGTAGCTGTTAACTTTTACTCCACATTCAAGTTAATTAGTTTGCAAATCATTTTACAGCTTCTCACATGATTCAAATCTTGTGAATCTGCACCTGTCTCGCGCAGTAAAGAATGATCCTTGCATTATTCTTTGCGCGTTTAATCAGCACCCTTTTTGCAATCTTTGTGCTAGAATTTAAAGTGATTGTCTTGTATCGTAAACTACTGTGTATATGTGATCATCTGTTTAGTAATGCACTTTATGCGTATAATCCTTTTACAAGTGACTAAAAGAGCTGCCTATAACAGTAGAATTTTCAGGTGTAAGTATTGACTTTTTGATTTCATTTTCATTCGATTACCAAAGAGTACAAGGTGATCAAGATCATATATTATGCCAGTTTGTATTATGCTGACCCTTGGCGTGAACCAATTCGTTTCAGATGTATTAAGTATTTAGTCTTTGCAGCAACAGATGGAGAAGTATTGGGGAAGTTGGTTACAGGATTGATCCAAGTTCTCAAGGAGTTAATGTTAAACGGGAAGATGCATTGGATGACTCGATTTTGAAAGTATAATGGAAGCCATAATACGCTTATCGTTTCATTTGATTTTGCTCAGTAGGCATTTGCTGAAGTTCCAAAGGTTGATTTAGGTGTTAAGCCACGAATTTAACCTTATATACACTGTGTAATTTTTGGTGAAGAGGGTTCGGTTGAACCCCTTCCGCCCACCTACCTTTGCCCCCGACTATATCACCATCTGTGTGATAATGCCTAGTTTTCTCGTTGTTACTTGAATCATGTTTCTGTTTTCTCAAAAGAATCTCATATTTTATATTAGCAATCCTTTTTCGTATTCTCGTACTGGTGTTTTAGGGGATAAGCTAAAGAGAATGTTGTTGCTCCCAAACGCACACGTAGGTGGTCGTACAAGTAATAAAGTAATAAATCAAGTATCGAACCCACAGATTCTTGTACAAACTACCTACTAGTTTCACCAAGATTATTATTCAGTCGAGTCAATCAGAGTTTAAAAGTGTGATTATACTAAGCAATAACTCTAAAAAATAACTAATTAATCAAGCAGCAAAGTAGTTGTTGTGTATTCAGTAGAGACTAATATTCCAGGGTTGTGATTGATTCACCAATCTTATTTGCGTTTTAATTAACTCTTCCTTTCATACAATTCACTCAAGGCTGCTAATTTAATCGAATAATTGCTCTCGTAGTAACCTCCCGAATTACTACTCGCCTATTCAAAATAGATTATCGCCATATTCCTATGGAATCAATCAATTAAAAACACATTAAGATTAGGATATTTAATTAAACATGGTGACTAGGTATATTCATATCCTAACCACAAATCTCCCCCCCCCCCCTCCTCCCCACTCAGAGTTAGGATCATGCCCTCTTCAATTCTAATCTTGACGTAGCTTTCCCGAGCAAATCACAGATAGTAATTAGAACCTAATTGTTGGCCAGACAATTAAGCAATTAATCACAAAATTGAAGAAGCAACCCCATATTAGAAAATTCTAATCAAGGTTAAGTAAACATCAAACAACAATATTCATGGTTAAATCTCGACCCCGCGATTAGCCACTGATGATAAGATCAAAACTGATTCACAAGTGCTCAACAATTGAGAATACAAAAAAAAAAAAAAAAAAANGGGGAGGTGAGGGGGAGAGGAGTCTTGGGCCAAAATAACCTTGTCCGCGGCGAACTAGGAGAACTTTCCCATCACCAGCGCCCATGGTAGCATGGGGCGCTAGCCCTAGCACTGGGACTTTTTCACTTCTGACTTCTGCGCCACAGGTAGCGCCCCACGCTAGCATGTGCGCTACTCTGTGGCAATTTTGCTAATTCGCTCCTTTTTGCCTCTAATCTCGCACATTCATCCTGTATCGCCTCCGGATGATTCCTACACATACAAACACAACGAATTAGCACAAATCATTACATTTCACATACGAAGTCTACGAAACATGAGTAAAATGCGAGGCGATATGCATATAAATATACATACTTTAAGCTAAAAATCAACTCCCCACACTTAGATTCTCGTCCTCGAGCAATGGGACTATCAACTACACCCCAAAAAAGTGCATCTCAACTAGAGAGGCACAATTCAATTCTTCAATCATACACTCTACCCTTGACTATGGTTGATACCGGCAATCAAGCATGAACATATAAATTTCACATTCTTCCCGTTTTAAACATGCCCAAGTACCAACATTCAATTCAACTAATTCAATCAACCTATCCATAATCACCCTACCTCAAGAGCCGATTCATTACTACTAAGCACTCTCAACTCGCGCAATCACCCAACAAGAGAAGTTAACAACATTACAAATCCATCAAGAGATCATGTGCTCTCACCAACAAACAAAAGAGTGAATATAAAATAGTCCACACATTCAAATACGGCTTTGAACATAACTAAAGGATATCACACAATTTGAACAAAAATCTCTCACTTTCACAAGGAATTCATGTGCATCCAGTGGTCGTACCATAAGCTTCCCATAGTGTACATCTCCACTAACCTAAGCTAGCCAAGTCTAGGATTAATTAGGACTTTATGGGTTATAATGTAGGCTAAGGAATGAGTAGGATACATTTAGGAATAGTGATTAACCCTCCTAAACACTTTAATAAACTACACTAAAAAATATACCACATATTTTTCTCAACCAATTCACTCGCAACAAACCATACGCAACATAGCCCTTTCTTCAATTAAGCACTTTTATATTCCCACTAGCACGAATTAGTAAGATTAGGAGGTGTGTATTTTTCTTCTTTTTAACTATCAATATTATTTGTATTTTTTTTTTCTTGCAATTCTCTTTACTCATTTTTCTCTTTTTTTTTACACACACTCAATACATTCAGGTTAATCGGCTGGTGGCCTTTTCTATAACTTTAGTTCACCTTAAAGGGCCCTTCCATGGTTCCACTCGAAAGCTACTTCCTAATCTTTAACCTTACTTCTTTTAGCGACTAAGTACCTTTGGAGAGAAAGGTTCAACAAGCTCAAATTAAGAACAAAATAGGGATACGACTTGTAATGTGGGTGCCAAGGAAATTGTCTATATGCTCAAAGGGGCTAGCAACGGGAAAAATTTATTTTAAGTGAGACGCACATCTATGATCAAGCCAAAAACACCTATGTCATCTCCTAGACTAGCATAATTTAATGATTTCGCTTTGACTAGCACATGGGGAAAGTTATAGACTATAAAGAATAGCACATAATAACACAATCTTCACATACATTGTATATGACTCAATCAAGACGGTTTTGTTCAACTCTCAAGTCAAGCAAGCACATATAGTTGAGAATTTCTACGCAATGATGCACTAGGTGACATACAAGTCGAATAATTGAGAAAAGGCATCACAGAGTAGGCTATTTATATTACTTAGGTATCACAATTCAAATAAAGTATACAGGAACACATATCGCATGCCATAACCTAATGTGCCAGCACCAAACACGTCAAAAAGGACCTCATAGCAACTCAGTTTTCTTTCTATCCTACACCTAAAAAAAAATACTCGGTTCAAGCTACACCCTTGGAAAAGAACCGGCTCCCAAAGAAAAACCAAGAGATACTACCTAACTATCCTAAAAAAATCTTTTTGGTGTTTTTAATCGGACTTTAATTCCTCAAAAAAATTGTCCAAAAGATCAATCGTCGGAAAAAATACGAGCTTTTCTGAATTTTTTTTTCTATTTTAATTTTTTTCCTTTTTTCATTTAAAAAACTAGAGTACGTCTACTACGGGTTCCTAAAATAAAAACTAAAAAAATAAACATAAGAACAAAGTGTTATACAATTACATCACAGAAAGTAGTTCCTCCACCCCACACTTAGATTATGCATAGTCTCCGATGCGTGTAAGAATTTAAAGCAAAGTAAGGTGGAAAGAAGAACTCCCTACTAATCGGACCCATGCGGGTCATACTCGGATACTTCATCCTCGGAATGTCCCCCATCCATAGCTCTGGGGTCATCATCATCATGCGCTACTAGGGGAACCAAAGCCATTGGCCCCCGATGTCGGTATCGATATCATCCTCATCATTTGAGCTTTTATGGGTGTTCTCATTCTATGACGGGTGAATGGGACTTCCAGGTGCAATTCCCAACATTTCTTTTGAAGAACTGGACAGATCATCGAGTAGATTCATACATTATTCGTCACAACCAATTTGTTCATTATCACATTCACGGAGCTATAGATATACCTATTAAAGTTTTCGTCCCGCTCATTCCACGCCATCTGGCTCAGCTTGAATCTAGACTCCAACAAGGAGTTAATTTCCATCAACCCCTTTGGAGCCTCCACAACCTCATCATAACCGGGCTATTCAGGTACCTCTCAGGAAAGCATGTACTGCGTTAACAGGCTGCCTAAGAAAAATCTTTTGATTTTCTGCCCGAATCATGTGCGGGCCATCTCTCCTAATATTATCTCATACACATTGATGGGTCTCCCAATCATCAGAAAAAATATCAAACACACCCGAGCTTGAGTGCATTCACTATTGTGCTCAACCGGCATCAGTCTAGCATAAACGAATTTTTTCCACACCTTGGCAGTCTTGTTGAAGTTGAAGCAGATCATCTCAATATGGGAATCACCCTTAGTTCTTTTCCACTTTGCATTAGAATCGACGCCACATAGAGTGTGATGTATAGCCTGGTAGCTTGGGCACTTGACAAACTTTTGTAGCCTTCGCGGGTTAGGGGCAATCAACTCCCAAGAATTTTCATAAGAAATCCCTATCTAGCGGCACTTTTTTCCTCATACCCACGACATGAACAGGTTCCCGTTACAATTTGCATAGATTTCCTTCACCATTCTCAAATTTACATGTCCCGGTCACTCTAGGAACTTAACCATCTTCATTTCTCTCAACCGGCCTAGCACATCCGAGAAGTTCTTCTCAAGAGTTTTCATGTTGATTCCAATTTACGAGACGTACCAGCCATATGGCTCAAATTTATGATACCACTTGATGGTGTCCTCCCTAACAAGATCCTAATGGGGCCTTGGACCCAATGGTGCTCACCTTGCTCCGTCGACAACCTGCTTCCCTTCAGCATGCCGAGATGACCCTTCCCCTTGCTTGTGCTTTTTAGGACTGGGAGAAGTGGTTGAGGACTTCCCCACTCCTTTTCCCTTGTTCGCACCATAACGATCCATAGCAACCTGCAACACAATAATCATGAATGTGAGAATGAATCATGAATTTCTCCTAAGGTTATCGTGAGAGTCAAATATGACCCCAAACTTAAAACCGGAGGCTCTATGTAATATACTCACAATAGTAGTTCAAAGAGCACAAGTGTTGCACCACAAGGCAATGGGTGTTCAAGACTTCCCCATGCTACACAATCATAATTCACTAACTACGCCACACAATTCAAGTAGTCGAACATGGCGAAGTGACTTAGTCTTAGTGCAAGCAAGTAACATATGGTCCTCAATCTCTATAACTAATACACTACACTAGATAATTCTAACAAAGTAATACAACAGACATAATACAAGATGCATGGTGTGAGTGGCATGGTTATAGCATGTGAACATAAAAGAAAAGCTTCGGGTTATGTAAAATCACTCCCAAACACCCCCACACTTAGCCCGATATCACATACAACTACACTCGAGTACTCAGACTTCACCGATGCACAATTTACTCTTTCAAGTATTTTATCAAACACATTGTGGGAATTAAGTGTGTGCAACTCAATTCAACAATGGTGGAACATGGTGGTCCACCCAAATTTTAACGAAGTAGAGGGAATTGTAGTTTACTAATCAGTATACAACACAACAACAAATTTTTGACAATCAATTTTATGCGCATCAGGGCCACCCACCATACAAAACTAGTTCTAAGAAGCAATATGGGGGAATTTGGGTTGGGGTGAGATTATAACCTACAAAAGAGAAAAATATCAGAGAAAAGGGAACATACCTGAGGGATTGAAGATGAAATCAAGAGAAAATTTGAAAATATGAGAGAGGGAGGGAAAGAGTAGCGGGCGAAGAGAGAATTTGAGAGGGAGAGATATGGGTGAGAGAGAGAGGGGGGGTTTTAAGGGGATTAGAGTTATTTTAATTAGAAGGGGAATGGAATGGGTCATGGGAGATAGGTTAAACGATGAGTGGAGACGGGTTAGCCAGTCGGGTTTTATGGGTGTGGGTTAACAAAAGCAATGAAACAACAAAAAACAAAAAGAAGAAAAATAATTACTCACCTGCCCTCATCCCCCCACAAGCCCAGCCCAGTGCTAGGCCTAGCACTGAGGGAGAAAAGTTTCTATTTTTTGGGCCACAAGTAGCGGTAGGCGCTGGTTCTCTGATACTTTTTTTAATTGAAATTCCCGATCCCCCCGAGCACTTAATATATCACTTTTACATATCCCACACCGTTCTACCCATGATTTATGTTCCTACGAAGAAAACAAAAAAACTCTAGTCTACTCTAACTAAGAAAATTTAAAAACTAAGCTATGAAATTAATAAACATTGGGTTGCCTCCCAGCAAGCGCCTGATTTAACATCGCGGCATGACGCAGGGCCTCGCTTCCTCATCAATGAGTATTACTCTGGACTTCTGAGGATCAATGACACATCCCCAATAGTGTTTGACTCCTTGCCCATTCACTAAAAAATTTCTTTCACTATTTAAAGCGCGCAGCTGAATTGCGCCATAATGAGTGACTCTCATCACCTCAAATGGACCTAACCAGCTCGAATTTAACTTTCCAAGAAATAGCTTAAGCCTAGAATTGAACAATATTACCTTTTGGCCCTGTTCAATGTGACGCGGCTTCATACGCTTGTCATGCCATCCTTTTGTTTTCTTCCTGTAAAGCATAGCATTCTCATAGGAGTGCAGCCTGAACTCATATAACTCATTCAATTTGAAGAGCCTCTTCTCGCCAGTGGCTTCAAAATCCATATTCAACTTTTTAATTTTCCAGTACACCGTGCGTTCAAGTTTAACCAGCAAGTGACATGAGTTTTCATAAACAAGCTTATATGGGGACGCCACAATTGGTCTTTTGTTTGTAGTTCTATATGCCGACAAGACATCATCTAACTTTTCAACCCAATCATTCTTGTTCACACTCGCTGTCTTTTTTAATATTTTCTTTATTTCTCTATTGGACACTTCATCTTGTCCACTTATTTTCATGATGATATGTCGTGGCAACTCTGTGGCGGACCCCATATTTGGCTAGAAGGTTATTCAGTAACCGATTGCAGAAATGTGTCCCTTCATCACTAATCAAGGCACGTGTAGTCCCAAATCTCGAGAATATGTTGTTTTTCACAAAATTAGCTACCACCTTGGCATCATTGGTTGGAAATGCGACCGCCTCTACCCAGTTTGACACGTAGTTAACTGCTAGAAAGACATATTTGTTTCCTCTAGACAATGAGAATGGTCCCATGAAGTCTATCCCTTACACATCAATAATCTCTACCTCATGGATGTTATTCAAAGGCATCTCATGCCTCTTGGTGATTGTTCATGTTCTCTTACACTCGTCACACTTCTTAACAAATGCATGGGCATCCTTGAACAATGTTGGCCAATAGAACCCAGATTGTAACACCTTTGCATCTGTCCAATCGCCTCTGTGATGGCCCCCATAAGGCGAGGCATGACAATCATACAACACTAATTCCTCCTCCTTTTTAGGAATGCATCTCCTCATCAACTGATCAACATATTGTCTATACAAGAATGGCTCATACCAGTAGTACAACTTCACATCATAAAGAAACCTCTTCCTAGCCTCAAATTGAATTTCAAGAGTATATACCCCACTCGCAGTATAATTCACATAGTCTATACCATGGGGGAGGGTCATGGGTGATGGCAAAAAGTTGCTCATCAGGAAATTTCTCCTTAATTTATCCACCTTCCTCCACGTGCTCATCATTTTTCAGACTTGATAGATGGTCAGTTACTGGGTTTTTTTGCCATTTCGATCTCGTATTTCTACATCAAATTCCTACAGCAACAAGAACCATCACATCAATCTATCCTTGGATTCGTTTTTGTAAATAGATACCTAATTGTTGTGTGATCGGTATAGACTATAACTTTTGTTCCCACCAAGTATGCCTGAAATTTCTCAAAGGACAACACAACGACCAATAACTCCTTTTCAGTGGTGGTGTAATTCAGTTGTGCAACATCAAGAGTCTTCGCCACATAGTATATGGAGTAAAACATCTTGTCCTTTCTCTGGCCTAGCAATGTATTAGCATGGTCACTAGCGTCGCGCATAAGTTCAAATGGTAAGGACCAACCCGGTGCCACAATAATGGGGGCAGCAACCAACTTCTCCTTGAGCTCCTCGAATGCCTTCAGGAAGGCTTCATCAAGATTGAAGGTCACATCCTTTTCAAGCAACATGCACAATGGAGTAGCACTTTTTGAAAAATCTTTGGTAATGCGTCTATAGAAACCCGCGTGTCCCAAGAAACATGGGACACCCTTCATAGAGATGGTTGGACGTAATCTTGCAACCGCCTCCACCTTCGCCTTATCAACATCAATGCAACTCTTTGACACTCTATGGCCCAACATGATTCCTTCTTTCCCCATAAAATGGCATTTTTCCCAATTTAGCATCAAATTTGTTTCTTCACAACGGCCTAACACCTTGCCCAAATTCTTCAAGCAGTCATCATAAGAAGACCCAAACACTGAAAAATTATCCATGAAGACTTCTACAAATTTTCCCACCATATCAGTGAAAATGGCAATCATGCACCTCTGGAAAGTGGTCAGTGCATTAAAAAGACCAATTGGCACTCGCTTGAAAGCAAAAGTACCATAAGGATATATGAAAGTGGTCTTCTCCTGATCCTCTGTGCATATGACAATCTGGTTGTACCCCGAATAACCATCAAGGGAGCAATAGTATTCATGCCCAACCAATCTTTCCAAAATATGGTCAATGAATGGAAGTGGGAAGTCGTCCTTGCGAGTTGCTTTGTTGATCCTTCTGTAGTCAATGCAAACTCTCCACCCCGTCACACTGCGAGTAGGAATTAGCTCATTTCTCACATTCTCTACAACAGTCATCCCCCCTTTTAGACACTCATTGCACTGGGCTCACCCAATTGCTACCAGAAATAGGAAAGATGATATCTGCATCAAGCCACTTAATTACTTCCTTCTTCACGAACTCCTTCATAATAGAATTTAACCTCCTTTGTTGCTCTACATTGGGGTGGTGTCCATCTTCCAAAAATATTTTATGCATGCAAAATGTTGGGCTAATTCCCTTGATATCAGCAATTGTCCACCCAATAGCTTTTTTATGCTCACGAAGCACTCTAAGCAGCTTTTCTTCTTGCACATTGGTCAAATTGGATGAGATAATCACTCGGTACGTTTTAGAATTATCTAAGTAAGCATAGAGCAGGTGCCCTGGAGGGGGCTTGAGCTCTAGCTTTGGAGCTTCTTAACCAGATGCTTTAGCAGGGGTCAGAGTAATAAGTTTGTCCAACTCCTCAAATCTCCCAAGTCCATGGACATACTTGAAAGACATGTTAAGTACTTGCTCAATTTATTCCATCATATCATCTTCACTTTCTTCTTAAACCCCCATCAAAACTTGTTCAAGAGGATATATGGGGCTCATATAAGGCACCTATAAAATCACATCACTTTGTACCACAGAAATCATGGATAGTTTTATAATGGGATAGAAATATGAGTGGTTTATACACATTGAACACATCTTCTCAATCACTCACTCTCATTGTCATCTTTCCTTCACATACATCAATAATATCTAGGTCTGTGGCTAACAATGGATGCCCCAAAATAAATGGGACTCCTGATCAAGCTCATAGTCCAAGATAATAAAATTAGCATGAAATATGAAAGAACCCACTTGAACTAACACATCTTCAATCACCCCTTCAGGGTGAGCAAGTGAGCGATCAGCCAACTGCAAAATCATTGTTGTTGGGCGTGTCTCACCCAATACCAGCTGTCTAAAAATAGATAGCGGCATCAAATTGATGCTCGGACAAAGATTACAAAAGCTCGCTCGACTACGTGCTTACCAATCGATATTTGGATAGTGAAACTACCCCGATCCTTCAATTTCTAAGGTACCTTGGTTTGAATTATCGATCTACATTCTTCAGTGAGTTCCATAGTCTCGAATTCTACCAACCTCCTCTTATTTGCCACTATGTCTTTGATGTATTTGGCATATTTGGACATTTCTTGCAAGATGTCTACCAACGAAATATTAATTTGCACCTGCTTCAAAATATCAAGAATCTTTTTATAAGCAGCATTATCCTTCACTTTCTGCAATATCTGAGGGAATGGAGGTGGTGGCCGCGCAACTAGTGATTGGGGTTGATTTGCCACCGCCTCTTCAACTGGCTTCTATGACTCCTCTTTAATCTGATTATGGTTTTATAGTGACCGATTTTTAATTAAAGGTAACTTGCTTTCTCTTGGATGAGATTCTTCCAGTTGTCTCCCATTCGTAAATGACACAACATTAATAGATTCCGTAGGATTAGCCTTAGTGTCGCTTGGAAGAGCTCCAACTGGTCGAGTATTTCAGGCACTGGCAAGTTGCCCCATTTTTCACTCCAGATTTCGCATTCCTGCTTCTTGGGCTTGCTGGTCAGCTATCAATTTCTTTATCATCTCCTCAATGTGACTCATTGAGTTTGTATGTTGTTCAGCTTGGGGTAGTCTATATTGCTATTGAGGAGCTTGTGGCATGTACTGATTCTGAGCACCTTGGTTTCCACCCCAAGAGAAGTTTGGGTGGTTCCTCTAGTTAGGATTGTACATGTTCCCATATTGGTTTGTCTATCCCCTATTTGCATTACCTACAAAACAGACAGACTATGGATTAGCTGGGCATAAGTCGCTCGTGTGACTCTCTCCACATACTTCACAAAATATCTGAACCTGTTGCACTGGCTGAGCTTGTTGCTTGTTAATGACCAAGGTCATCTTATTGACTTGGTTTGCCAATGTTGCAACCTACGCTGATAATGTAGAAACCCACAGATGTCTGGTTGTGATAAGGACAATCTCTTAGCATCCCCTTGAATCTCACCCAAGATAAATATAAAGACTTCCCCGATTTCTATTTATACGCGACTATCTCACTTTTGATCTTTTCAGTTTTACCTCAAGGAAAAAACTGTGCCAAAATTTCCTCGCTAGATCATTCCATGATGTAATAGAATTAGCTGGTTCCACCTTTAACCGCGGCCTTTCTTCTGTCAACAGAGAAAATGGGAAGAGTGTGAGCCTCGCATAGTCTGGAGTGAATCTGTTAGTGATATATGTGTCATTAATCTCCAAGAAGTGCAGGATGTGGTATTGTGGATCCTCGTGTGGAAGACCCATAAAATGCTCATTCGCATGTAGTAACTGAATCATGCTCTATTCTAGCTCAAAGTGCCCAGTGATTTTAGACTTAACAATGTTGGAGTTGACATTAGCAGTTGATGTGCCGGAGAATTGTGGCACTTTTGATACTAATTACATAGACTTTAACTCGTTCTTTTAAAGCTTTTTCAAGTTAATTCTTATGTAAGTTTGGTGTTTTGCAGAAAACTAGAGTGAAGAACCAAGAAAGAGGAAAAAATGACAAAAACCCATAGAAGGACAGAAATGCGGCAGGTTTGCAACCGCAAAACTGATGTGCGGGCCCGCAAACCAACCGTAGAGTGAATCAGATCAACCCAGTCTTGAGAATCAATTTTGTGGTCCATTTTGCGGTCGCATAACACTTGTGCAGACCGCATAGTGACCGCAGAAGTGCAAAGACTGCGAGGACAATTCTACAGCATCAAATGAGATCGCGAAATCGATGTGCGGACCGCATAATAGATCTGCGACAAAAAATTAGGCAATTGGGCATTCAACTATGCGATAGACTTTCACTTATGCGGGCCGCGAACGTGATATGCGACCCATTCTGCGATCACAGATGTGAACTGCAGGGGTATTTTTGTCATAATTTGACCCCCGACTTTTAGCCCATTATAAGTAGAATAACTAGGGTTTTTGTTGGACATCTTGCCTGAAAAAGAGGCTACACTTAGAGCATTGAATAATCCATTATTTCGGAAGCTTTTGAAGAGAGAATCTTATCATCTTTGTAAGCTTTATGACTTTATTTATTGCTTTGTTCTTGGATTATGAGTAGCTAGTTTTAAATACTAAGGTTGTGGTCCCTAAATGGGTGTAATGTTAATGGGTGTTTACCATTAAATATATATATATATATATATATATATATATATATATATATATATATATATATATATATATATATATATATATATATATATATATATATATATATATATATATATATAATGGTTGGTTGATATCTATTCATTTCTCACACTTCATTTATTTTTGATGGTTGCCAACATTGACCAATGCCATTTTACTCTATCTTTATTTGGAAAAGTGGGTTAGGGTTTGGTAGAACTGAATAGCAAAAACTCAAGGCTTTAAACCTTGTTCAATAGAATTGCTTAGGAATAAGTGGGTTCTATTTGACAAATATTGGTTGTTCTTAACTGTAACTCTTTTATATTTGGGAAAATCATAAAGAGAAAATACTACCCAATTATTGGGAAATATTAGTTAGTCATTTGGAAACTATCTGCATATCAAAGGATCTTCTATTAGAAATATATCATATTAACATCGATAGCATTACATTCCATTGATGGGGACACAACCTTAGTTTCCTTAATCGAATTAATTACATTCTCATAACAAAATAGTTTTCTCGATAACTCATAATCACAACACTCTCTTTTAAGCTAACGGAGTAGGATTATGACTTAAGTCAAGTTTCACACTATTCAAGTAACCTTTTCAGACCTATTCCCTGTGGGATTCGACACTAACCTAGTTGGGTTATTATATTTGATATCGACCTCCTTACACCATTTATTTAGGTATAATTTGAGCATATCGGCAATGTTGGGCATCACCACCTCCTGAACAACCATATGTTTCTCCTTTGCCATGTTCACGGGTAATTGAACAAGTACCTGAAGATTATCTGTGTCCTTGCTTCCCTCAACCTCTTGTGAAATGTTTTCTCGGGTTCAGGGTCAAAACCTTGAAATCTATCCTGGCTTCTGACCCTTTGCATTCAATCAAAGTTCCTGAGAGCAGAACAACCAATAGAAGACATTAGACTTGACTAAGTAAACAACTAAAGTAAAAGCTAGAAAGTAGTCAATATTCAAGTCCCTGGTAACGACGCCAAAAATTTGTTGCTCCCAAACGCACACGCAAGTATACGTGATCATACAAGTAATAAAGTAATAAATGGGGTATCGAACCCACAGAGACTTGTGGTAACTACCTACTAGTTTCACCAAGATTATGACTTAGTCGAGTCAATCTTAGTTCAAAAGTGTGATTATACTAAACAATAATTCTAACAAGTAACTAATTAATCAAACAACAAAATAGTTGTTGTGCGTTCAGTAGAGACAAATATTCAAGGGTTGTAATTGATTCACCAATCCTATTGCGTTTTAATTAACTCTCCATTTCATACAAATCACTCATGGTTGCTAATTAATCGAATAATTTCTCTAGTAGTATTCTCCTGAATTACTTCTCACCTATCCAAAATAGATTAGCGCTTATATACCTATGGAATCAATCTATTAAGAACGCATTAAAATTATGATATTCAATTAAGCATGGTGACTAGGTATATTCATATCCTAACCACAAATCCCCCCCCCCCCACTTAGAGTTAAGATCATGCCCTATTCAATTCTTCTCTAATCTAGACATAGCTTTCCCAAGCATAGCACAGATAGTAGGCAATTAAAAAAAACATATATTATCAAACTATAATCAATGTTAAGTCAACATCAAAAAATAATATCCATGGCTAAATCACAACCCCAGAACTAAATGCTTTAGCCATTCATGATAAGATCAAAACAAATTCACAAGTGTGGAATAATTAAGATACAAAGAAAAGATGAAGAAAAATGAGATATGCTTGCTCTCGGGATGTTCTTCATGTGTATTTTCCCTTAAATTGGCGTCTTCTTCCTCAAAATAGGCTTAGGCTTGCTTTTATACGAGTTGGGATGTAACGACCCGGCCAGTCATTTTGAAAGTATAAGCCCCGATCCCCTATTTATTGCTCCCTCTATTTCATTTTGTAGTTCTTAACTTGGCGGTGTGCTTGGTGCCGGGTTCGGGAGAGCTTCGGAGTGGAATGGGACACATAGTCCCTAAATTGAAAGTTCAAGTCATATGAGTTGATCGTAGTTTGACTTGTGTGAAGACGAATCCGGAGTGCAGTTTCGTCAGTTCCAACAGCTTCGTATGGTGATTTTGGTCATAGTAGGATGTCCGGATGTCTTTTTAGATGTTTGTAGGTCATTTCAGCATTAATTGCCAACAGTTGAAAAGTTGGAAGATTTTTGGAAAGTTTGAACGGGAGTGAACTTTTTGATATCGGGGTCTGACTTCGATTATGGAAGTTTGAATAGGTTTGTAATATCAAATGTGACTTATGTGAAAAATTAAAGGTCAATCGGACTTGATTTGATAAGATTCGGCATCGAATGTAGAAGTTAAAAGTTCAAAAGTTCATTAGGCTTGAATCGATGCGCAATTAGTGGTTTTAGCATTGTTTGATGTGATTTGAAGGCTCAACTAAGTTTGTATGATGTTTTAAGACTTTTTTATATAATTGTTTGAGGTCCCGAGGGCCTCAGTGTGATTTGGACCATGTTCAACGTATTTCGGAACTTGAAGACTACTGGTTTTTGTTGGTGCTGGTTTCCTTATATGCGAGCGCGAGAGGGGGATCGCGATCGCGTAGGGTCCTTTTGTAAGTTGAGGAAATTGTTCTATGCGTTCTATTGATGTGGGCTGCGATCACGGAAGGCTGGGCTGCAGTGAATCGCGAACGCGTGCATGTGGTCACGTTCGCGTAGAAGAATCGAGTATTTGCAGGTCACGCGTGTTCTTCATTGTGGTCGCATGGGGTGTTACGTGATTGTGTAGCTTGGTAAAGGGCAGCGGTACGCGATCACGTAGCTTGGAAAAGGGTAGTGGTACACGTTTGCATAAGGGCTTCCACGTTCGCGTAGAAGGCCTTTTGAACTGATGGTAATTTTGTTCTACTCGATCGCGTGGGCATTTCCGCGATCGCGTAGTGTAAACACCTGGGCAGCAAAATAAAATTCCAAAAAGGAGGGTTTATGTCATTTTCACCATTTCGACTTGAGAGCTCGGATTTAGGCGATATTTTAGGAGATTTTCAGAGGAATTGTTGGGGTAAGAGTTCCTAATGTCACGCCTCGACCTTGGGGAGCGCGATTGGTGCTCAACTGAGCTACCTGTACAATGACTTCTATCCAACTCACCCATGAATAAAGAGAATACACACACACACACACACACACACACACACACACATATATATATATATATATATATTGAGTGGATTTCATGAACAATGCCAATTCCTTTACCAACAGTACTTCATTCATAATTCCCAAAATATATGTACATAATTATATTCTGAAAAGCGACATGTGATATAAGTTCAACACATCTAGTTTGCCTCTTCCAACACCAGAATACAACTCACTCTATGTATACGGAGCCTTTAGATACAGCAGAAGAGTAATATGGAAGTGTTGCCGACAAGACCCCGGCTATATGTCAAGAAGCAAAGTACAACGTCAAGTGACATCAGGCCCGAAACTAGTAAGGTTCACCTGAACCTGCTGAATAGAGATTAACTACCGAAGTTGTCCGCTAATGAACCACTTGCATCCATTGAAGATGCAGCATCCGCAACAAAAGGGATGTTAGTACATGTGGAATAGTACTAGTATGTAAAGCTAAATATCCTCTTTCAAAATAGAATGCCAAGATAATAAAAGGGGAAGACCATGGAAGCAACAATCAACAATATCCAAATACCCAGTTAAAATATGACGATTTTCAAAATACGAAAATAATATATATTTTTTGTTGGAGATCATTAGCATTGATATACCACCGCGTTATTAGCAGGGAGTCCAATCATGCCCGATCGGCTAGGTCGTACTACCCAAAATGGTTCATCAATCCCACATACTACAACCTATTGTCACATGCATGGCCTATTTCCAACCCCACAATACACTAGAACTCATAACCTCTTGCATGAAAGCGTAAGAGTAGGACTTGCCCAGATAGATGATAGTTTAGTGAATGGCTTCGATGATTCTTGACGATTGGTGCAAGACTAGATGTTTAGAATGTTAGGTTTCTTACTTCTCTCTCTAAAATACTCTTACCTCTCTCTAATATCGTCAGACAATCGTTCCAAAATAATCCCCAAAGGCTATTTATCAAAATGGGATCGAGTTATAAAAATAGAAAAATGGACCCTCCGAACTCAAGTCTGAGGTCGCAGAATGGACCGTAGAATACATATGCAGTCCACAAAATGGACCGCGAAAGTGATGCCCAAAAGCCGGATTGGTCTGGACAGGTCTGCAGTTTGCAGACACCCTTATGCGGCTGCAGAATAGACCACAAAATCACACAACAAAATTCTTCATGCCAAATCTGTGACGGAAAATGCAGCCCGCGAAATTGATATGCGATCGCAGAATGGACCGCAAAACGACCTTCAAAATTCAACAAACTCTCTGCTCAACTCCGCGATGATTATGCGGCCTGCGAAATGGTTCTGCAGTCGCGAAACAGACCGCAGAATTTCCTTCTTCTGCCAAATATTTTCATCCACTCTTCAGTGCATTCTTAAACCCAAAAAGTTTGTACCCTCAAACACATAAGTCTACCTAGGCACCACAAACCTCAAATTCCTTGGCGAAATTTTACGGGACCTTACACCTAACTCGTTTTTGTTTAATTTCTACTAATCTATCTTCCGTTTGTTCATCTAATTAAGGATTTGGGTTGAAAATTTTGAGAAAAAATGTAAAAGTTCTTAGATCGAATTCTTGAGTTTTGAAAGGCGAAATGGGATTGGATTTGAATAATTCTTGTATGGTTGGAATTGATATCGAATGGGTGTTCGTTTTTTATAGTTTTGATCGGGTTTCGTGACATGCGCCCGAATTGACTTTTTGGGCAATTTTCCAATTCTTTGCTAAAATAATAATTTCATTATTTAGATTAGTTTCCTATAGTTATATTTATAGTATGTAATTATTGTTTTCTAGATTTGAGTCGTTCGGAGTCAGAAAATCGAGGGAAAGGCCTTCTTATTGATTGATTGAGCTTGGTTTGAGGTAAGTGACTTGTCCAACCTTATGTGGGGGAAATTCCCCTTAGGATTTGGTACTATTGTAACAATTTGTGATATGTGAGGGCCATGTATGCGAGGTCATCACCTCGCATAAGGAAATATTGTGATATATTTTACTTTTGAGACTACGAGGCGGTACCTCGGGAATACCCCATGTTAATTTCCTCTATTTGCTATATTTTTTGTTGTTGTTTTCCTTAACTTGTAAGATTATTACTTCTTTTCGTGTTGTAGTTGTTTTTCTTTGATTCCGTACTGTTACCATCTGTGAGTTCTTATTGTTTCACTTCACTGCCATTTTATTAAATCTTTTGTCTTGTTCCTTATTATTTTCCAGTAGGGCCCTGACCTGACCTCGCGTCACAACTCTACCGAGATTAGGCTTGGCACTTACTAGGTACCGTTGTGGTGTACTCGTGATAAACTTCTGCACATCTTTTTGTGCAGATCCGGGTACACCTGCCGACATCCGCATGCCTCGGAGTCCCCTTTATCCTGTTCCTTTTTCTTATTTCTTTATATCTTTATAGATATTGATTTATAGGAGTGTTCCGCACTATATCTAGAGCTTGTGACTCGATATCGCCAGGTTTTGGGAAAAATGTAAATGTTGAGTTGTGGAGTTTTTTGTATTAAAATTGTTGAGTACTTGAGAGTTTATTTGTTATTTCAGTTATATTCTGCATGTTTGTTAGGCTTACCTAGTCTTAGAGACTACGCGTCATCACGACATCCTACGAAGGGAAATTGGGATCGTGACATGGGGGGGTCTTGGGCCAAAATAACCTTGTCCCGGCCGAACTAGGAGAACAATCCCGTCACCAGTGCCAAGGGTAGTGTGGGGCGCTAGCCCTAGCGCTGGGACTTTCTCACTTATGACTTCTTCACAACAAGTAGCCCCCCATGCTAGCCTGACACTACTCTGTGGAAATTTTCCCATTTCGCTCCTTTTTGGCTCTGTCGCGACTCAAATTCCCAAACCATGTGATCGTGATGGTGCCTAACACAATACTTGCTAGGCAAGCCGATGTTAGAAGTTTACCAATCATTTCCTTTTAAAGTTACTTAAACATAATAGAACAATTTAAAAGTAAATACTGAATCTAATAATTTCCAATAAATGATTCCATGAATAATAGTAATAATAATAACCGAATAAATAAACCGAACCTCAAACTAAATATATATATATAACCATAAGCCTACCCAGGGTCTAGTGTCACAATTCACGAACTACTAAGAATACTACAAATAATGGCTGAAAGAATTATATATGTCTGTTTCGAATGAAATAAAACAGCATCTATAAAGTAAGAGAAGACTCCAGGAATCTGCGGACGCCAGCAGATCTACCTCGTGTTTCCAAATGATGATACGCAGCTACTAAAACCTCCTAACCCTGGTCAGTACCTGGATCTGCACAAAAGAGTGTAGAGTGTAGTATCAGTCCAACCGACCCCATGTACTGAGTAAGTGTCGAGCCTAACCTCGGCGAAGTAATGACGAGTCTACGGCGGGGAAATAACTACATAACCTGTAAACAATATATCTAATAAAGCAAGAAAAAAATAATAACAATAACCTTGATAACCAATAACTTACAACAATAAATAAAAACACTAGGATAAATCTTTCAGATATCAACTGTAACCAACTCCTCAAAATTTTCCAAGTTTCCATTTAAATCACAGTAAAAACAAGAGTATGAAAACCTTTTTAATAAAACCGGAGTTTTTCAAATCCTTATTTTTTACAATCAGTAAAACATAAATATTCACCTTTATCGCTCCTTGTTGCGGCGCGCAACCCGCTCCCACCTGTCCACCCTTATTGCTCCTCCCTATATATATCACCCTTATTTCTCATGTTGCGTCGTGCAACCCGATCCCACTTGTCCACCCTTGTTACTCCTTGTTGCAGCGTGCAACCAACTCCCACCAGACATATCATATTAGCTTATTTATAAAAACTTTCACAATTCAGGCCAAGCCTTTCACAACATTTTTATATCAACAATTGTAAACAGAAGCTGTAAAACTCATAACTTCACCAATTATCATTTCACAACGAAGCCAACTGGAATTTATACACATATCGTAACACTGACATCCAGCTCAATCCTTATGTAATATAACAAAACCAAAACAACAGCCGATACTTCCAAAATACTTGAAGCAATACTCAACAATAAATTTACGAATCCAAATAGACATATAAACCTCAATGATCATGAAACAATTAAACCCTGACGCAAATAATTGGAAACCGGGGAAGGGATCATGTTTAACAGACAATTTGGTGGTGCATAGATACTCGTCACCTCACCTATACACCACACACATGTGAATTCACATAGCATTTTGTTGGGGTTCCTATTCCCTCAAGTCAAGGTTAAACCAAGCACTTACCTCAAATTCACAGGCCACCCACTGCTCAATTATCACTTTTTCTTTCTAAATTGCCTCTAAACCGCTCGAATCTAATCATAATCAGTTTAATATCATTAATTTATGCTAAAGGAACTAACTTTACTGAAAAATTATTATTTTCCTAAGTTTTCTCAAAAAACATTAAAACCCGACCCCGGGCCTGCTTGGTCCAAACTCGGGATTCGGACCAAATAACGTTTACCCATTCATCCTCGAGCCCGAATATGAAATTAGTTTCGAAATCCGACCTCAATCAGAGGTCAAAATCCCATTTTTACAAAATTCCTTAATTCTACCCAAACCCTCAATTTTTACCATGAAAATTCTTGATTTTGGATTGAAAAGTGATGAAAATCATAGGGTAATTGAAAGAGATAAGTTTAGAATTGTTTACCAACACTTTGGGGATGAATTTCTATGAAACAAATCGCCACTAAGTCTTCTTAGTTCAAAAATATCGAGAAAATAGGGCTGCGGTTCTAATTAAGTGAACCCACTGCCCGACCCTCACACCTGCGGTGCTTGGGCCGCATCTGCGCATCCGCAAGTGCGGACACTAGGCCGTTGCGAAATGGGACTGGGACCTTGGGGCCGCATCTGCGGACGGGTTTCCGCTTCTGCGGTCCTACTCCTACGATGAATATTCCGCATCTGCGGAACAAGGAACAGTTGGCCAAAATCGCACCTGCGAGCTCGCACCTGCGGCCAAAGGCTCGCAGATGCGGGCACACCAGAACTGGTGCACCACCAGACTTTTCAAGTTTAAAACATCACGAAGCCTACCCGAAACTCACCCGAGCCCTCGGGGCTCTAAACCAAACATGCACGCAAGTCTGAAAATATTATCGGACTTGATCGTGTGATCAAATCATGAAAATAACGTTTAAAACTATGGATTTAACCTCAAAACTCATCATTTTTCTCAACAACACTCAACTTTCACTATTTCTCAATCGGACGTCCGAATCACGTCAAATCAACTCTGATTCTTACCAAATATCACAGATAGGATGTAAACATCATAACAGACCTGTATCGACCTTCGGAACCAAAATACGGGCCCTATACCAACGGTTTCAAACATTAATTCATTTCTTTATTTCATTAAAAATCCAGCAAAACAATTTCTTTCAAAAATTGATTTCTAAGACTAGGGACCTAGGAATTCAGTTCTGGGCATACACCCGAGTTCCATATTGTACAGCGGACCTCCCGGAATTTTCGGAACACAGATCCGGTTTCGTTTACTCAAAATGTTGAACAAAGTCAACTAAAACCAAGTTTTAAATTCCAAAAATCACTATTTCTCATATTTTCACATAAAAACTTTTCGGTTTCACGCCCGGATTGCACACGCAAATCGAGGTAAATAAAATTAATCTTTTTAAGGATAATGAGCCTGGAATGTAGTCTTATTTTATAAGATGACCTTTTGGGTCATCACAATCTCCACCTCTCAAACAAACGTTCGTCCTCGAACGGACATAGAAAATTACCTGAACTGGCAAACAAGTGGGGATATCTACTCTACATGTCCGACTCAGACTCCCAAGGAAGGGTAACTCTTTGATCTCAACTAACGAACATGCGGGTCTAAAATGGCTACCGGTTCCTACTTATAAGTCAAATCTTTGTCCAATTAGACAGAGCTAAAATCTAACACGTGGGAGTCACCATGATATTTCCGTAGCATAGATACATGAAATACCAGATGAACTGAGGATAACCCTTGAGGCAACGCAAGTCTATAAGCTACCTCCCCCACTCTATCAAGAATCTCAAATTGTCCGATATACTTAGGGCTCAACTTGCCATTCTTCCCAAATCTCATGACACCCTTCATGGGGATACCCGAAGTAATACTCTCTCTCCAACCATGAATGCCACATTCCGAACCTTACGATCGACGTAACTCTTTTGCCTAGATTGAGTTGCACGAAGTCGATCTTGTATAATCTTGACCTTATGTAAGGCCTCTTGAACTAATTTCGTACCCAATAACCGAGTTTCTCCCGGATCAAACCGTCCAACTGGCGATCTACATCGTCTACCATATAATGCCCCATAGGGAGCCATCTGAATGCACGGCTGATAACTGTTATTGTAGGAAAACTCCGCTAATGGCAAAAATTGATCCCAAGAACCTCCAAAGTCAATAACACAAGCACGGAGAATATCATCTAGAATCTGAATAGTACGCTCGGACTGATCGTCCGTCTGTGGATGAAATGTTATGCTCAATTCAACTAGGGTACCCAACTCTCGCTGAACTGCCCTCCAAAAGTGCGAGGTAAACTGCATACCTCGATCAGAAATGATAGACACGGGCACACCGTGTAGGAGAATAATCTCTCAAACATATATCTCTACCAACCGCTCCGAAGTATAAGTACTTTCCACTAGAATGAAATGTGCTGATTTAGTCAACCTAACCACAATAACCCAAACGGCGTCGAACTTCCTCAGAGTCCGTGGGAGTCCAACAACGAAGTCCATAGTGATACACTCCCACTTCCACTCAGGAATCTTTATCTGCTGAAGTAAACCATCGGGTCTTTGATACTCGTATTTCACTTGTTGACAATTCAAACAACGAGCCACATAAGCAATAATATTCTTCTTCATCCTTCGCCACCAGTAGTGCTGTCGCAGGTCCTGGTACATCTTGGCAGCACCCGGGTGAATAGAATACTTAGAACTGTGAGCTTCTTCAAGAATCAACTCACGAAGGCCATCAACATTAGGCACAGATATACGACCCTGCATCCTCAAAACACCATCATCTCCAACTGTAACCTTCTTGGCACCACCGTGTCCAACTGTGTCCCTAAGGACCATCAAGTATGGGTCATCATCCTGCCGATCTCTGATACACTCGAATAAGAAAGACCAAGCAATTGTACAAGCTAGAACATGGCTGGGAAAAATATCCAACCTCACAAAATGATTAGCCAAAGTCTGAATATCTGAAGCTAACGGTCTCTCACCAACTGGAATACATGCAAGGCTGCCCATACTTACTGCTTTCCTACTCAATGTATCGGCCACCACATTGGCCTATCCTGGATGATACAAAATAGTGACGTCATAGTATTTTAATAACTCTAGCCATCTCCTCTGTCTCAAATTAAGATCCTTTTGCTTGAACAAGTACTGGAGGCTACGATGATCCGTGTAAACCTCACTTGGCACTCCATAAAGATAGTGCCTCCATATTTTCAATGCATGAACAATGGCTGCCAACTCTAAGTCATGGACAAGATAATTCTTCTCATGAATCTTTAACTACTGAGACACATATGCTATCACCCTGCCCTCTTGCATCAAATACCGCTCCCAACCCAACACGGGAAGAATCATAATATACCGAGAAAGATCCTGAACTTGATGGTAAAACCAATACCGGTGCTGAAGTCAAGGCTGTCTTGAGCTTCTGGAAGCTCGCCTCACACTCATCCGACCATTTAAATGGGGAACCCTTCTGAGTGAATATCATCATCCGGGCTACTATAGACGAGAATCCCTCCACAAAACGGCGGTAGTGTCCGGCCAAACCCAAGAAGCTCCTGATTTCCGTGGCTGAAGTGGGTCTAGGACAGTTCTTGACTGCCTCTATCTTCTTAGAATCTACCTGAATACCCTCTACTAATACGACGTGACCCAAGAAAGCTACTGAATCTAACCAGAATTCACACTTTGAAAATTTTGCATACAACTAATTATCCCTCAAAGTCTGGAGTGCTATACGGAGGTGTTGTTCATGCTCCTCCCGACTGCGGGAGTATATAAGAATATCATGAATGAACACAATTACGAAGGAATCCAGATAAGGCTTGAAAACTCGATTCATCAAATCCATAAAGGTTGTTGGGGCATAAGTCGAGCCAAACGACATCACCAAAAATTCATAGTGCCCATACCTTGTCCGAAAGGCTATTTTAGGAACATCGGACACCCTAATCTTCAATTGATGTTAGCCCGATCTCAGATCAATTTTTGAAAACACACTGGCACCCTGAAGCTGATCAAATAAATCATCAATTCTCGGCAACAGATACTTATTCTTGATAGTAACTTTATTCAACTACCGGTAATTTATACATATTCTCATCGATCCATCCTTTTTCTTTACAAACAAAATCGATGTTGTATTGGTAAAAAAGAGTTTCACACATAAGCCAGCTTTTGACAACTCAACCATTCACGTGGACACAGGAAAATGTGACAACTAGACGTGATTCTTTGAAGAGGTACGGTACAAAGAGGCATGGCTCAATAAACCCACAAACTTATCAGCCACGGGAAACTCAACTTGATCAAAACGGGAGAGGCACGGTCAGAATGAATCTAGACAAAGCTACGGGCAGATTCAAGAACCCACAATTGATTACTCGAATGTTATGTAACCGAAACCCAATTACCGTTATCCTTTGTAACGCCTCATTAATGTCATAATTAGTCATTAATGAGTAACCATAGCAAGAGTCGTACGTTATAAGAATCTCCTATATAAGGGAGGGGAATACATCTTGTAAAGGCATCTGATTCTCGAATACAATTAGCTTCGATTTTTTATTTCTGCAATATTGTCTATTATTCAGTTTTCTCCATTACCTTGATTATCAGTAACCCGTATTCATCTTAAAAATAAGTTTTAGTCAAAGGGTCTAATTCTTTGGTTTAACAGGCGCAACCCAAGGCGAGACATTAGGCCTGACGAAACCTTTATCAAGTAGGTCTTGCAACTGTTCTTTCAATTCTTTCAATTCTGGTGGGGCCATCCGGTATGGAGGAATAGAAATGGGCTGAGTGCCCGGAGCAACATCAATACAAAAATCGATATCCTTGTTGGGTGGCATCCCCGACAGGTCTGCAGGAAAATCTTCGGTAAACTCCCGAAAAATGGGCATTGACTCGATTGAAGAAACTTTGGCATCAGAATCACGGATATGAGCCAAATAAGCCAAACATCCTTTCTCAACCATGCGACGAGCCTTGGTATAAGAAATCACTCTGCCGGGAGAATGACCAGGAGTCCCTTTCCATTCTAATGAGGAAATCCCGACAAAGCTAAAGTAACTGTCTTGGTGTGACAGTCCAAGATGGCATAATAAGGTGACAACCAATCCATGCCCAATATGACATCAAAATCGACCATGTCAAGAAGTAGCAGGTCTACACTAGTTTCAAGACCCTCAATAATGACTACGCACAAACGATATACACAATCCAAAACAATAGCATCCCCCACCGGCGTAGACACATAAACATAGACATTCAAAGAATCACGGGGTACAACCAAATACGAGGCAAAATAGGATGACACATAGGAATAAGTAAACCCCGGATCAAACAAAACTGAAGCATCTTTATTACTAATTGAAATGGTACCTGTGATAACTGCATCGGAGGACTCCACCTTGGGTCTGGCTGGAAATACATATAATCGGGGTTGGGCCCCACCACCCTGAACTGCATCACCAGGAGGACCCCTGACAGGTGGTCCTCCACTTCTAACGGGCTGGCCACCACCTCTAGCGGGCTGTCCTTCACCTCTAGCATGCTGACCTCCACCTCTAACATTCTGACCTCTACCTCTGACTACCTGACCCCTACCCCTGGCTGGTTGGGCAGGTGGTGTTGCAGCTAGTGCCGGAACTATAGCACGAGAATTCTGGTACTGAGATTGATTACCCAAAATTTCGGACAAGATCTCCAGATGTGCCCATACTCACCACACTTATAACAACCATCCTGATACTGAGGCTGACCCTGACGAACCGGGTAACCACGATAATAACTCTGAGGTGCTCTGATCGGGGATGCTTGATCGGAATAAGGCAAGTGAGAGACACGACCCCCTGAGGCACCATGGGAAGTCTGAAGTGCTGAATTAAACGGCATGGAAGAATGGTCTCTACCCTGAGTATCTCCGCCCCCAGACGAGGCACCATTGAATCTACCGGAATGGCGATGTCTCTTATCTGACCCCTGACCTCCCATCCCGAGAACCATCTCAACTCTCCTAACCACATTGGTCGCATCCTGAAATGAAATCTCAATCTCTATCTCCTTAGCCATCTGCAACCTGATGGGTTGGGCAAGGCCCTCAATAAATCTCCTAACCCCCTCCCTCTCTGTGGGCAATATAAGAATAGCACCGAGCCAAATCCACAAAACGATTTTCATACTGGGTAACTGTCATGCCACCCTGCTGAAGACGCTCAAACTAACGACGCTCAAACTAACGACGCTTCTCTTCTCTGGTAGTGATAGGCAAAAATTTCTCCAAAAAGAGGTGAGAAAACTGATCCCAAGTCAGAGCAGGCGACCCAACTGGTCTAGTCAACAAATAATCCCTCCATCATTTCTTGGCGGAACCAGTCATCTGAAAAGCAACGAAGTCGATCCCATTGGTCTCCAAAATACCCATATTACAAAGAACCTCATGACATATGTCCAGATATTCTTGAGGATCCTCTGAAGTAGCACCACTGAAATGAACAGGGAAAAGCTTGATGAACCTGTCCAATCTCCACAAAGCATCGGTGGACATAGCTGCCCCATTAGCAATGGGGGCTGCAGCTACTGGCTGAATTACCCCAATTGTATTGGATGCTGGGGTCTGAACCTGAGGAGTAGTATGAGTAGGAGTGTGGGTAACAGGAGTCTGGACCCCTCCTCCAGCCTGAGATGCGGCTGCTGCAACATGGAGTGTGGCAGTCTGGGCTACACTCTCCATAATGCCCATTAATCGGACTAAAGCATATTGAAGTACTGATCACGCTCAACTATGTCTTATATAAAGACTAAACGGGCGTTGCAAATATAATCTTGGGTATTATGCCCAGAGTCGATCCCACAGGGAATTGACGTATCAATTGAGTTTATAAAATACT
>MDKI01092036.1:0-27181 GCA_005239505.1 Nicotiana paniculata
GGAGCCTTAAGGCTATGCTCAGGTAGTGATGATGCTTGCGATTGGTTATCGCGCGATGTCGTTCTGATGATAGAATGCTTGCCCGTATGCTGGTGGTGATGAATGGTTTGAAGGGAGGTCTTCTCAGAGTGTGATTTCGAGATTTTGGTATTTTAGTTTCGGCAGAGGAAAGGCATTTGGGTTATGAATAGTCCGGTTGGGGTTAATAAAGTAGTAAGGCTTGGTGTCTTCAAGTGAGGTGGTGGGATATGCACCTGTGACGTGAAGTCGTCGTCATTGATCGAATGAAATGTGTTAAGTTTTTCGTTGCTATGGTTTCTTCGGTTGTGTGGGGTCAGAGTATTGAGAAAAATTATTGAAGAATGTGGTTGGCAGAGAATGATCCTGAAGTGAGGCTAGGCGGTGGTTCCATTTCTAGGAGACCAGGTGTAAGAAGCGGAAGTCGAGCAGTCATAAAGTGGGGGAGCAGCAGCATAGCTTGGAATTTGGAGATATTGTTGCGCATTTAACGGATGTCCATGAGGAGCGGACGGACTAGTAAAGTTGGTAAATGAAGCAGGGCGTAGGATGGGGTATTTAAGTCGCAGAGAGCGTGCATTTCATCGCCGTTGGAAGGTGTCCGCGGGTGATTTCCACAGATGGGTTATCTCATGTGAATAGGTTAGTGGTGGCATAATTGGAAGGTCTATTTGAGGGTTCTAGTGGCCATTCGGTAGGAGGCAGAATGTGTGAATGATGCTAGAGAATTTGAATCTTTAGGGAGTTCTAGCAAGGAATTTGGAAGAATTAGACGGATTGGTTGAGCAAGATCGTGTTATCAAAGGAGAAAGGATCTCGGCAGGGTCTAGACTGGTGCAAGGAGTAGCTTCGGGCTATGTGTGGGAGTCCCACCATCTGCAGTTGGGTTGTAGGGTTGTCTTCTCATAGGGTTGCGGGTTGTCAGCGTGTTGGCAAGTTAGTACAGCTAAGGAAAATGGTGTTCATGTGCTAGAAGAGCCTTGGAGTTGATTGTATTCGGGGCCAGTCAGAGTGGGTGACTCTCAATAGCGGTCCCGGTGAATTCAAAAGTTAAGAATGCGGCGTTTAAAGGTTTCAGGCAGCGGCGTGATCGAGAATCGAGCTTTTGCAGAGTAATTTCTGAGAAAAAGGAGGATGGTTGGAATGTTCTATGGCATGTTTCAGCATGCAGGATAGTATTGGAGGAGTGACAGAAATAAACTCCGGATTGTAGAAAGATTATCAAGAGGGTATGAGACGGATTGTGGGATTTAGGCAGCATGGCCTCGTGAATCAAGGTCACTCGGGATGAGTGAGGGTTGAGTTTTCTATGAGTTGAAGGAAATTTTTATTATTCCTGAGGCAATTGAAGATGTTAAAGAAGATAGATTGATTAGCCATGGTTGAAACGGAACGTTTGCGATAGTGATTAGTTCCTTCGATGTGATTAAGTCATGCATGTGGTTTGTGTCGGTGTGTGCGGGGCTTGTCGGCTGTTAATGGATTTCATGTGGGAGCATTTAAGTGTTATGGCCTGTCAGGTGTAGGCGGATCCCGGAAGGGTTATGGTGGTATAGGCGACTACTTAAAATTGTGGGAATTCACTCGTGTATTGAGATGGTACTCCTGAATTGAGTTAAGTAAAAAAGTTTCTATGTGATGAAGTATTCACCCTATTGATGGTTCATCAGTTGTGATGGAATTCTTGCGCTACCTCATATTGGCATGTTAGGTGTGGTAAGTAGTATGTAACTGGGAGTAAGAATCGAGATTTGCAGTTTGGTGTTAATAAGGATGTCATGAGCTGGGAAGAGCAAGGAGGGGGATTTGAAAGTTCAGAGTAAGCTGGTGTTATCTCCAGTGTCACCTGAGATTGATATTCGGTGGAAGAGGCTTTGTACCCTGGTCATGGGTTCTTGATGTGTCTTGTTTCCTTGTGTGGAAGGTCGTGGAAGCATGACTGCGAAAAGATCGTATAAGTGTGACATGTAGTAACTTGAAGGATTGAAGATTTGGACTGAGTATAAGGAAGTGCAATATTGTTTATTTGAGAATTTATGTTTGGAGGGCGTTCGGTTCAGTTGATTGTGGATTATGGGGTGTTCGTCCCGGTGATGATGGTTGTTCTCGTGTATTATGAGAGAAAATGGGTTAATATGGACCCAGGTAAAAGCTATTAGCTTAGTTTGGTGCGAGCAAGGTGGACTCGATGGTTGTGGATGGATTTAAATGTGATTATGGGCTCCGTATGAGCCAGGCATGTTCATTTCAGTAGAGCGCTTTTCATATAAAGGTATTAGAACAGCAGATGTTGCTCCGTCTTCGTCAAATTCAGGTAATATTGATTGTGCCGCGTGGGTTGTGAAACGGCCGGATAATTTCCTATGTGTTGAGGTCCCGCGTAGTGGGGATGTTATGTGAGCAGGATAGCTCTTGAGATTCAGAGTGTGTGTGTATATATATATATATATATATATATATATATATATATATATATATCGCACCTCAGTTGTGCTTGAGTTTTGTAGCATGCGGCTTTATCGGTCTCCCCAGGAGGGTATTATGCACTTAGCATGCTTGTGACCGATATTCGGTAATGTGTAATAGTGAGCAATTCAGCCCCGTGTATATTTCCTTATGTGAGTTTTATGTTGGGATCGGGTGGCACGCCGCCACGGGTATGTTATTTGGATCGAGTTGCACACTGCAACAGTGTGATGATGAGAAGGGTTAATATATATTTATTTATTTCTTTCTTATGTTTTACTTCCTATTTTCTGAGAAAAGTTCATATTAAATGCGTGAGTTGAATAGTCCCTTCCTGAATCATTTCTTACCTATCATGTTCGATGTATGTCCTAGTGGCGCGATGTGGTGTCATGTGAGGTTGTTGGTCATGTTTGGGGTGCTTTGTTGTTTGAGAATTTCATATTGGGTGAGACGAGATTATCAGATCAGGGATCAGTGCGATAAGGTTATGTGAGGTGTATATTAAATAACAAATACCATTATTCAGGTTCATAATGAAGTGATGATTCTAGTCAAAATGAGGTATTCAATGATTTGTTAACTCTATAGTTGGGTATGAATTTCCGCACATTTCCTCTGTTGTGGTGGTATCGTCAGCATTATAGCAAGATGTAAGTATATATATCATGAGGTGCATTGGGAGCATCAGATTCGTGGAATTTTTGGGCTATTAAGATTCAGGGAACGTCATTGTGCTTAGATGATAAATTTTGTGGTGCATGGTGCTAATTCAGCAAAAGTATGCAGTCATGTTCTGGTATATCGGGTGGTGGATGATACGGTGTTTATGTATTGGAACTAGTCCTGGAAAGGAATTTCAAGTGTTAGAACTAGGTTTTGAGCTTATTATATGGATAAAAGAAGGAATCTTCAGATTTGATCGAGCTAATGTACTCAACTGGGTTGTGGTAGCACGGGCAGGTGCTCGAGGTGTTAAACAGTGATTTCAGATAACTCCGGAGCAGTTCTTGGCACGTTCTAGGATGAACGTCGGTTTAAGTAGGGGAGAATGTAACGACCCGATCGGTCGTTTTGAGCTCTAGCGCGTCGTTCAGCGGTTTGAAGTCGTGAGCAGCTCCATTTCAGGTATTATGACTTATAGGTGTGGTCGGAATTGAACTTCGGGAAGTTTAGACTTGATTTGGAAAGAAAACTATCATTTCAGAAGACTTAAGTTGGAAGAATAAACTAAGATTGAAATTTTGAGTAAACGACCTCCGAATCAGGATTTGAAGGTTCCAGCAGGTTCATATGATGATTTCGGACTTGGGCGTATGTCCGAATCAGGTTTTGTATAACCCGGGAGCGTTTCGGCGTATATTGTGGAAATCGGCATTTTTGAAGGAATTTCCTAAGTTTGGCTTGAAGCGTATTTCAGTGATGTTAATGTCCGTATGGGATTCCGAAACTGGGAATAGCTTCGTATGGTGATTCTGGAATTGGGAGCGCGGTCGGAAGTGAACTTGGATGTCCGTAGGTCATTTTGGAGTCATTTGGCTAAAGATAGAAATTTGAAGGTTTTTGAGAAATCCGACCGGAAGTGAAAATTTTGATATCGGGGTTGGAATTTGATTCCAGAAGTTGGAGCAGGTCCGTAATGTCGAATATGACTTGTGTGCAAAATTTGAGGTCAATCGGACGTGATTTGATAGGTTTTGGCGTCGGATATTTATGTTGGAATTTTTAAGTTCATAATGTTTGAATTTTAGTGCGATTCGTGATTTTGGCATTGTTTGATGTGATTTCAAGGCTCGACTAAGTTTGAATGAGGTATTGGGACTGGTTGGTAGTTTTGGTTGAGGTCTCGGGGGCCTCAGGCGTGTTTCGGATGCTCAACGGCTCGATTTTTGCCTTGAGAGGGTTGCTGGTTTTCTGGTGTGAGTGCAGCAGGTATTTACTCTATGCGATCGCGTGAGTGTGTGTGCGATTTCATAGAAGGATTTGGAGGTTGCTTGGATTTGGCATGTGTGATCACGTGGCAGTGTATGCGATCGAATAGGGGAAGAATTGGAGGCCTGGGAATTTGCTTATGCGATCGTGTGTAGGTGTTTGCGATCGCAGAGAAGGATTTGTGAAGGCTATTGGGTTGCCATATGCGATTGCAGGGTCTTGTATTAGATCGCACAGTGGAATTTTAGGGGCTTTTCGAGATTGGCTTATGCGATCGCATGAAGGGGAGTGCGATCGCATAGAAGGGGTCGTCCGGGCAGAATGTTTATATCCGTGAATTATGACCATTTCCTCCCTATTTTTCATCTTGGCATGGCGATTTTGGGAGGCTTCAAGAGGGATTTTCATCATGCATGTCTAGGTAAGTAAATTCCTCCCGTCTTTAAGTTAAATACAAGATTATATTCATGAATTAGACATGGAAATTGGTAGGAAATTGGGAAAATTTTAAAGAAACCTAGAAAATGGTAATTTGGAGTTTTAGCCACGAATTGAGCATGGAATGTAGAGTAAATTGTATATTTGAACTAGTGGAGCTATGGGTAGAATTTAACTTCGATAAATTTCGGATTCCGGGCACGTGGGCCTGAGGGCATTTTGGTCATTTCACTGAGCGAAGTTGGGAAATTATATAATTTGGAATTTTTGCAAGTATTAGAATATATTTTCATTGGTTTGTCGTTGTTTGGATAGTTTTGGGGCGTTGTGCATCAATTGGAGTCGTCCGAAGGGCTTGGAAGCCGGTATTGGAATTTCGGAGCGAGGTAAGTCTCCTTTCTAACTTTGTGAGGGGGAATCGTCCCCTTAGGTGAATTAATTGAGTATGTGCTATTATCTTCGGGGGCTCCGTACACACGAGGTGACGGGAGTCCATGCGTAGCTACTATTATGCCATGTCCGGGTAGCCTAGGACCCATTAGCATACCTTATGTGTTGTACTCGTGATCCTGCCTGTATTACTTGACTGCTAATGTAATCGAAATCGTAATTTGATACCTAAAGAAGACTAGAGTTCATTTTCTTAATCAACTGGAAAGAGAATTGTTTTCCTCCGTGGTTAATCATATACTTGATAAAGTGATATTATTGAACATTATTAGACATGGCAAATAAATTTCGAAAAAAAGGATTTAACCACTATTTTATGGTTTTTAAAAGAGAAATCTGTCATTTACTTGAGTATTTGTGTTCCCGACATATTCGGGGTGGATTGTTGATTGTGTATGTCTGCATGTGATCGCTTCGCAATTTACCTTCCGCGAGCGGAGTGTTATTTTCCCCACTCTCATGGGAGCAGTTCGTACGCCACGGCCGATTTAAAATGCACTTTTGGTACGGGTAGTTCGATCTTCGGCAGTGCATAGACATGATTATTATATTGAGAGGTGCAGTTATGGGACGGGTCGTTCGATCCTCGGCAGTGCACAGAGATGATTATTATATTGAGAGATGCACTTTTGGTACGGGTCGTTCGATCCTCGGCAGTGCATAGACATGAGTATTTTATTGAGAGGTGCACTTTTGGTGTGGGTCGTTCGATCCTCGGCAGTGAACAAGGTTGATTATTATGACGGCTCAGGTCGGTTGTCCTTATCCCGTATGCGCATGCTAAATTGTTAAATGTTTTTAATGATTTTTGAAGTGATAAGATATTTGGGGGAAAATAAAGAGGAAATTGTTGATTTATGATATTTGGGGGAAAATAAAGAGGAAATTGTCTATTCAAGATATTTGGGAAAATAATGAGAAAGTGGTAACTGTTTATTTACTTTCAGTAGTTACCTGGATTTCAGTGCCTTATACATATGCTGCTTTACTACCTTTACATGCCTATCGTGTTTGTCTTATGTTGTTAAACAAATTGTTGGACCCTAGTGAGTGTCTAATTCGACCTCTCGTCACTACCTCTCTGAGGTTAGGCGGGCGACTTACTGAGTACACGTTGTTTTTCTACTCATGCTGCACTTGCTATGCATTTTATTGCACAGGTACTTTCATAGCAATGTGGAGGATTCGGAGACTTAGGCGAGCCGCATCATCCGGAAGCGATCCTCAGATGACAGATTCTCACTCGTACTGTATTTATTTTCATTTCAAATTCCTTGTCCAACTTGTATTTAGGACAAGCTTTGTAATGATTGTATAAATTCTTAGAAATTGCTCATGTACTTGTGACACCGGGTTCTGGGATGTGTTGGGATATATTTGCTAAAGTGTAATATTTAAACTATTATTTAAGTTGACAGATTTTATTTAGCTAACATGTAATAAAGTGAAAGGAAATGGTTTTTTCATAAATAATAAACAAGAATTTATTTCGACTAATTAATGATTGGCTCTCCTGACAATGGTGTCCGACGCCATCACGACCGTAGGGATTTTGGGTCGTGACAGGGACCGTTAGGACCATTTATTTTGAGACCGGTCCGGGACCGGGACTGGGACCATTTTGACCGGCCCACTTGTCCCGTTTAGGGACAAGACCGGCCCACATTCCAGCCCTAATGGGTATAGATACCAAATAATATCCAACTGTCAAATGACTAAACATACTTACGGAAGATTGACTAAAGATTGTTTTTTTTTAATCAACGTAACCTCAAAGAGATCCCTTTCACATCTCAAGCATTAAAGAAAAACAAATAATTTGAGGTCTCCATACCACCATACCTTTCACTTTATGAAGATATTAATTCTTAATATATGTGAAAACTAAGTTAATATTCAAGGACTTTTATATTAACAAGATTATTTCAAACCCATAATAAAACAAACAGTTTAAATATCCAACATAAAAAATCTAACTTAATATTTTACTTTCACGACCCAAATCCCAATTTAGGTCGCGATGGCGCCCAACTTTGATGTCAGGCAAGCCAACCGTAATTTACTAGTGATCTCTTTTTTTATTTATAAAACAATTCACCATACTTAAGACATTTTTCTTTCAAAGCATAAATTCGAAGTAAATTAGTGACTTAGACGACCAAAAGTGAGAAATAAATATCGTAATCACCACCGATAATTACAACCCAAAAGAATAGAATATCCACTACGTGGGCATGCCAGGAACTGGCGTCACAGGTCTACGGGTATCTAATAGAAAAGAGTATCCAAAAGAAAATACAAGTTTGCCCTTCTATTTGAAGAAAAGTAATACAGACATAGCAAAAGAAAAGAGGAACTCCAAGGTGCTGCCAGAGAGATACGTCAGGGAAAGCAGCTCACCGAGAAGTCCACGCCAAGTATACGTCAGGGACGAGCTCCGGATAAATGCCCAGATGCACCTGCCTCAAAGCATGTACAATTAAGTACAGAAGCGTAGCATGAGTACATAAACATATATGTACCTAGTGAGTATCCCGCCTAATCTCAAAGAAGTAGTGACGAGAAGTAGACATGATACTTACTAGGGTCAACATTTTTTTAAATAAATTTAATAAGAACTAGGCAGGCATAACAGTCGTAGTAATCACAAAGACATAAAATATCAAGTTTAGTTGTAATTACCTTTGCATGTCAAATTTCACTAGCATATAATGTACTAAATTCCCTTTTTCACATGAAACAGTTTATACAATTTCAACAAAACTTCCAGTAAATTATATAGCACATAATAGGCCGAAAGTGTACGGCCGAAGCGTCGCGAAAATAAATGTGAATTGCCGAGGGTCGAACGGCTCGAACCATAGATGCATCTATTACCCCCGCTCGCGAATCAAACATGCGACGCAGTTGACATAATAGTAGGTCTATCCCGCTCACGAATCATACATGTGATGCGGGTGTCGTATACATACACATAATTTTTCAGTATTTAGGGATTTTACAGAGATTGTACGAAAAAACAAGAACTTAAGCAATATGATTTTTTGAACATAACTTCCTAATACTTTCACAAAAAATTCAAGGATACTATGCAACTCAAATACATTTATGGACACACGTAAGGCACATAAAATCATGCTTGTGAGTCCTAGAACTACCCAACATAACATAATAGTAGCTACGCACGGACTCTCGTCACTTCGTGCGTGTGTAGCCCCCGAAAATAAGGACATGCAATTATTTATGATCACCTATGGGGACAATTCTCTCTTACAAGGTTAGAAAGGAGACTCACCTCGTGTAGAATTCTACTTTCCGGGTCAAGAACGTGCCCGAACCTCCAAACTCGCCTCTCAAGGACTCGCAACTAGTCAAATATTGCATACATGAATTAATCTATGCTCAAAAGTATGAAATTTACCTAATTAAGTAGTTATTTCAACCTACTTTGAAAAATCCCAAAAAATACACCCCAGGCCCACATGCTCGGATTCCGGAAATTCTTAAAGGAAACACTTACCCATACCCTAAGGGTCATTAATATATGATTTTTGTATGATTTCATAGCTAGTTTAGTGGGTAATCCCCAAAATTCCATAAAGCCCTGGGTTTTTACTCTAACCCTTTATTTTTCACTAATTAGGAGGTTAATCTATCTAGGATTTCATGTATTAAACTAATATTAGAGTAGAAATCACTTACCTTTCAGTAGCTAGGTGGATTGGCCCTTTCCCAAGCTCCCTAAGTCGACAATGGTAGAAGAAAAGTGGAGAAAATGAACATTTCCCGTGTTTAAAAGAACCACTGCCTTTAGTAGTTCCGCACCTGCGGCTCAAGGACCGCACCTGCAGTCTCGCACCTGCGGAAAATGGGAAGAGGGCCTAGGCTCGCACCTGCGGGCAGGAGTACCACCTACGGCTCCGCACATGCGGGAAAGGCCCGCACCTGCGAGAACTGGGCAGCCCACCTGGGGGTCGCACCTGCGAGGCTGAGACCGCAGAAGCGGTCTCGCACCTACAACTAGGCAACCGCACATGCGGTCACACCAGATCAGGTGCACCAGCAACTTCTTCAGCTGGTTTTTGGCCTCGTTTGGTGCCCGAGAGGCACCTGGGCCCACCGAGCCCCTGTCCAAAAATACCAAAAAGTTCCAAATCATAATACGGACTCACTCGAGCCTTCGGAACACCCGCAACAACGCTAAAACAAAAAATAACACCTCAAAACCCCTAGAACCAAACTTAGGAACTTTAAGTTTTCTTGAATCGCTAACTATGCGCCGAAGCGACCTATACTACTCGGAATGACTCCAAATTTTGCAGTCAAGTCATAAATGACATAACGGAACTAACCCGATCTCAAAATTCCGTTCGGACCTCGATAACACAAAACCCCGTTCCAAACCAAATTTCAAACTTAAGGAAACTGAAATTTTGATATTGGGTGCAGAAACGCCCCCGGGTCATTAAAACCCATTCCGAACATACATCCAAGTCCGAAATCATCATACGAATCTACCAGAACCGTCGAAACTCGATTCCGAGGTCATTTACTCAAGATGTTGACCGAAGTCAAACTTATCCTTTAAGGCCAACCTTAAAGAACCAAGTGTTCCTATACCACCCTAAACGCTTCCGAATCCCGAACCACCCGTCCCCACAAGTCATAAATCACAATAAGCCACTATGGGAAGTTTCATTTAGGGGAACGGGGTCCGATAACGCAAAATGACCGGTCGTGTCGTTACATTCTCCACCTCTTAAACAAACGTTCGTCCTCGAACGGGTCTAGAATCATTCCTGAAGTGCTGAATAAATGTGGATATCTACTCTGCATGTCCTCCTCGGACTCCCAGGTCGCCTCCTCGACTGGTTGGCCCCTCCACTGGACCTTTACGGTAGAAACTCTCTTGGATCTCAACTGGCGATCCTGCCTATCAATAATAGCAATTGACTCCTCCTCGTAGCCCAACTTCTCATCCAACTGAATAGTGTTGAAATCAACCACGTGAGAGAAGTCGGTGTGGTTCCTCCGGAGCATGGATACATGAAAGACCGGATGAACTCCTGATAAACTGGGAGGTAAAGCAAGCTCATAAGCTACCCCTCCAACTCGCCTCAATATTTCGAAAGGACCTATAAACCTTGGACTCAGCTTGTCCTTCTTCCTGAACCTCATAATACCCTTCATCGGCGAGACTTTCAACAGAACCTTATCTCCCACCATAAATGATATATCATGTGCCTTTTGATCCGCGTAACTCTTCTGTCTGGACTGTGCTGTGCGGAGCCTCTCCTGAATCAACTTCAATTTCTCCAAAGTATCTCTCACCAGGTCGGTGCCATATAACTTAGCCTCACCAGGCTCAAACCACCCGATAGGAGAACGACATCGCCGACCATACAAATCCTCAAATGGAGCCATCTCGATGCTGGACTGGTAACTATTATTGTACGAAAACTCGGCCAAAGGCAAAAACTGGTCCCAGTGACCTCCAACGTCAATCACACATGCCCTGAGCATGTCCTCCAATATTTGAATCGTATGCTCCGATTGACCATCAGTCAGAGGGTGAAATGTTGTGTTGAGATCTATGTGGGTACCCATTTCACTATGCAACGCTCCCCAGAAATGTGAGGTGAGCTGAGGACCTCGATCTGACATAATTAACACCGGCACACCATGCAACCGGACTATCTCTCAAATGTAGATCTGGGACAACCTCTCAGAAGTATAAGTAGTATCCACTGGAATGAAATGTGCCGATTTGGTCAATCTATCCATAATGACCCGAATCGCGTCAACCTTCCGCAAAGTCCGAGGAAACCCAACCACGAAGTCCATAGTGATGCGCTCCCACTTCCACTCAGGAATGGGCATCTGCTGAAGTAGGCCTCCTGGCCTATGGTGCTCACATTTAATCTGCTGGCAATTAAGACACCTAGCCACATACTCTACAATGTCCTTCTTCATCCGCCTCCACCAGTAATGCTGCTTCAAATCACGATACATCTTTGTAGCACCAGGATGAACAGAATACCGAGAACTGTGTGCCTCCTCTAGAATACTCTCCCTCAGGTCATCAACATTAGGAACACATAAACGGCCCTAAAGTCTCAGAACACCATCCTCGCCAATAGTAACCTCCTTGGAACCACCCTGAACCACTGGTCAAGCAAATAATCGATGCGCGGCAAAGGATACTTGTTCTTAATGGTGACCTTGTTCAATTGGCGGTAGTCAATACACATCCGCATAGTCCCATCCTTATTCTTCACAAATAAAACTTGGGCACCCCACGGCGATACACTCGTCCTAATAAACCCCTTAGCTAACCACTCCTCAAATTGCTCCTTCAACTCTTTCGGATCCATACGGTATGGAGGAATAGATATAGGCTGGGTTCCTGAAGCTAAATCAATGCAGAAATCAATATCACGATCCGGAGACATGCCTGGGAGGTCTGAAGGAAATACATCAGCAAACTCTCGAACCACTAGCACTGAATCAATCGTCGGAGACTCGGTGGTGGTGTACCGCACATAAGCAAGATAGGCTAGACAACCTTTCTTGACCATATGTCGAGCCTTCAGGAATGAAACAACCCGGCTGGCTGCACTAACGGAGGAACCTCTCCACTCCAACCTAGGCGACTCGGGCATGGCTAAGGTAACTGTCTTGGCATGGCAATCTAGCACGGCATGATAAGGAAATAACCAATCCATGCCTAAAATAACCTCAAAATCAACCATGTCGAGCAATAGAAGGTCCTCTCTGGTCTCAAACCAACAAAATGAAATCACACAGGACTAATAAATCCGGTCTATAACCACATAATCACCCACGGGAGTGGACACATAAATAGGAGTACCCAAGGACTCTCGAGGAACATCCAAGAAAAAAGCAAATAAGGCTGACACATATGAATAGGTGGATCCTCGATCAAATAACACTGATGCATCTCTACCACATACTAAATAGTACATGTGATCACGGCATCTAAGGCCACTGCATCTGATCGGGCCGGAATAGCATAGAATCTAGTTGGAGCACTGGATGACTGACCTCCGCTGAAATGAATAGGGGCCGGCAGAGCTCCCCTTGCCTGGCCTCCACCTCTGGGAAGACCTCTACCAGTCTGCCCTCCACCTCTGGGTGGACGAACCGCCGGTGCTGAAAATATAGGCTGATAGCTCTGCTGAACGGACTTGCCCCGAAGCCTGGGACAATTCCTCCTCATATGTCCTGGATCCCCACACTCATAACATCTCGTCGGTGGCATGGACTGGTGCCCTGAAGAAGGACCCCGTATAGCTAGGGGACAGTGAGGACCGTCCGACATGGCACTGAAGTAAGGACTAAAAGACCCTTGATGACTGCAATACCCCCCTGAGGAACCCTGAATGGCTGGTGTACGGTAGTAACTCTCTGGCATGGCGCTGAAATAGGGCCTCACTGGAACACCACGGGGAGGTGGTGGAGGAGCTGAATCTGGAGGCCTGCTAGGCTGGCCTCTACTGAACTGACCTCTACCCCTGGCTGGGGCACCTCTGAAATCTCCTGAAAATCTAGTTCTCTTATCCTGCTGACTCTGCTCTCTGCTCCTCGAACGATAACACTCAATCCGGTGAGCTATCTCGACCACAAGCTGATAGGGAGTCCCCATCCCCACCTCTCGGGCCATGTTGGCCCTAATACCTGAGTGCAGCCCAGCTACAAATCTACTCACCCTCTCAGCATTAGTAGGAAGTATCATAAGGGCATGACAAGACAACTCAGAAAACTTGGCCTTATAGTCTGTCACTGACATCTGTCCCTGTTCCACTGTTCCAGCTACTCAAACTGATATCGTAGCTCTTCCATCTCGGAGGGTGGGATATACCTGTCTAGGAACATCTGAGTGAACTGCTCCCAAGTTATGGAAGGGGAACCTGTCGGTCTACCAAGGACATAGGACTGCCACTATCTGCGGGCCCTGCCCTCAAGCTGAAAAGTAGTGAAGTCCACTCCATGGGACTCCAGTATCCTCATGTTGTGCAGTCTGTCCCTGCACCTATCAATGAAGTCTTGGGCATCCTCGCCCTTCTCACCTCCAAAGATAGGAGGGTGCAATCGGGTCCACCTATCCAGTAACTTCTGCGGATCGTCGTCTGCAGCTGGTCTGAGCTCAGGTGTTGCTGCTACTGGCTGGGCTCCACCCACGGGTAGTGTACCCGGAGCCTGATATACTGCTGCTGCATGTCATGCGGCTTGGGCAGTAGGGGTCTGGGCACCCCCTCCCACCTGAGATGTGGCAGGATCCGTTGGAAATAAACCAGCCTGAGTCATAGTGTCCATGAACCGCATCATACGACCCATGACCTCCTGGAAGCCTGGCGCTGTCACAAAGTCTACTGGGACAGGATCTGCTGGGGGCACCTCGCCCTGCTCCTCTATGATAGGATCCTCTACCAGATCTGCTGAGTGTGCTACTGGAACAGCTCTGGGACACTGTCATCTCCTACCTCGAGCCGGTTCCCTCCCCCGGCCTCTACCACGGCCTCGGACGACGGGTATGATGGCATCTCCTGGGTCTGGAACATCTGCCGCGCGTGTCCTCCCCATATGTGAGAGAATAGAAGAATGAGATTTAGTAAACCATCGACTACACGATATAACATGAATAAAAAAAGGTTTCCTAACACCCTATAGCCTCCCGAAGATAAATACAGACGTCTCTGTATCGATTCGTAAGACTCTATTAGGTTTGCCCGTGACTTGTGAGACCTACGTTAACCTAGAGATCTGATACCATGTTTTCACGACCCAAATCCCAATTTAGGTCGCGATGCGCCCAACTTCGATGTCAGGCAAGCCAACCTTAATTTTCTAGTGATCCCTTTTTTTTATTTATAAAAAAATTCACCATACTTAAGAGATTTTTCTTTCAAAGCATAAATTCGAAGTAAATTAGTGACTTAAACGACCAAAAGTGAGCAATAAATATAGTAATCACCACCGATATTTACAACCCAAAATAATAGATTATCCACTACGTGGGCATGCCAGGAACTGGCGTCACAGGTCTACGGGTATCTAATAGAAACGAGTATCCAAAAGAAAATACAAGTTTGCCCTACTGTCTGAAGAAAATTAATACAGACATAGAAAAATAAAAGAGGAACTCCAAGGTGCTTCTAGAGAGATACGTCAGGGAAAGCAGCTCACCGAGAAGTCCACGCCAAGTATACGTCAGGGACGAGCTCCGGATAAATGCGCAAATGCACCTGCCTCAACGCCTGTACAATTAAGTACAAAAGCGTAGCATGAGTATATAAACAGATATGTACCCAGTGAGTATCCCGCCTAATCTCGAAGAAGTAGTGACGATAAGTAGATGTGATACTTACTAGGGTCAACATTTTTTTAAATAACATAATTTAATAAGAACTAGGCAGTCATAACAGTCGTAGTACTCACAAAGACATAAAATATCAATTTAGTTGTAATTACCTTTGCATGTCAAATTTCACTAGCATATAATGTACTAAATTCCCTTTTTCACATGAAACAGTTTATACAATTTCAACAAAACTTCCAGTAAATTATATAGCACATAATAGGCCGAAAGCGTACGGCCGGAAGTGTCGCAAAAATAAATGTGCACTGCCAAGGGTCGAACGGCTCGAACCATAGATGCATCTATTACCCCGCTCGCGAATCAAACATGCGACGCGGTTGACATAATAGTAGGGCTATCCCGCTCACGAATCATACATGTGACGCGGGTGCCGTATACATACGCATAATTTTTCAGTATTTAGGGATTTTACAGAGATTGTACAAAAAAACAAGAACTTAAGCAATATAATTTTTTGAACATAACTTCCTAATACTTTCACACCAAATTCAAGGATACTATGCAACTCAAATACATTTATGGACACACGTAAGGCACATAAAATCATGCTTGTGAGTCCTAGAACTACCCAACATAACATAATAGTAGCTACGCACGGACTCTCGTCACTTCGTGCGTGTGTAGCCCCCACAAATAAGGACATGCAATTATTTATGATCACCTATGGGGACAATTCCCTCTTACAAGGTTAGAAAGGAGACTCACCTCGTGTAGAATCTTACTTTCCGGGTCAAGAACGCGCCCGAACCTCCAAAATCGCCTCTCAAGGACTCGGAACTAGTCAAATATTGCATACATGAATTAATCTATGCTCAAAAGTATGAAATTACCTAATTAAGTAGTTATTTCAACCTACTTTGAAAAATCCCATAAACACACCCCCGGCCCACATGCTCGAATTCCGGAAATTCTTGAAGGAAACACTTACCCATACCCTAAGGGTCATTAATATATGATTTTTGTATGATTTCATAGCTAGTTTAGTGGGTAATCCCCCAAATTCCATAAAGCCCTAGGTTTTTACTCTAACCCTTGATTTTTCACTAATTAGGAGGTTAATCTACCTAGGATTTCATGTATTAAACTAATATTAGAGTAGAAATGACTTACCTTTTAGTAGCTAGGTGGATTGGCCCTTTCCCAATCTCCCTAAGTCGACAATGGTAGAAGAAAAGTGGAGAAAATGAACATTTACCGTGTTTAAAAGAACACACTGCCTTCATTAGTTCCGCACCTGCGGTCTCGCACCTGCGAGCAATAGCTCGCACCTGCGGAAAATGGGACAAGGGCTTGGGCTCGCGCCTGCGGGCAGGAGTCCGCACCTGCGGGAAAAGCCTGCACCTGCGAGAACTGGGCAGCCCAGCTGGGGGTCGCACCTGTGAGGCTGGGACCGCAGGAGCGGTCTCGCACATGCGACTAGGCAACCGCACCTGCGGTCATACCAGATCAGGTGCACGAGCAACTTCTTCAGCTGGTTTTTGGCCTCATTTGGTGCCCGAGAGGCACCAGGGCCCACCCGAGCCCCCGTCCAAATATACCAACAAGTCGCAAATCATAAATCGCTCGAGCCTTCGAAACACCCGCAACAACGCTAAAACTCAAAATCACACCTCAAAACCCCTAGAACCAAACTTAGGAACTTTAAGTTTTCTTGAATTCGCTAACAATGCGCCGAACCGACCTATATTACTCGGAATGACTCCAAATTTTGCAGGCAAGTCATAAATGACATAACGGAACTAACCCAATCTCGGAATTCCGTTCGGACCTCGATAACACAAAAACACGTTCCAAACCAAATTTCAAACTTAAGGAAACTCAAATTTCGATATTGGGTGCAGAAATGCCCCCGGGTCATCCAAAACCTATTCCGAACATACATCCAAGTCCGAAATCATCATACAAAGCTACTGAAACCGTCGAAACTCAATTTCGAGGTCATTTACTCAAGATGTTGACCGAAGTCAAACTTATCCTTAAAGGCCAACCTTAAGGAACCAAGTGTTCCTATACCACCCTAAACGCTCCCGAATCCCGAACCACCCGTCCCCACAAGTCATAAATCACAATAAGCCGCTATGGGAAGTTTCATTTAGGGGAACGGGGTCCGATAACGCAAAACGACCGGTCGGGTTGTTACATTTACTAACAAATTTCATAACCAATGCAACGAGAAGACAATAAATTAATTGCAATTTATGAACTTGGTAATGTCTAAGAAAACTAGTGAAACAGTTAAATACTAACAAAAGATAAAATGGTCAACAACTCACTGCTTATATACTATAATACTTCTTATAATTAATTTTAACTTAAGTAGCAAATGGGTATTCAACTAAGGATAAGTTACTTGCACGTACTATCTATTGCATCCAAATCAAGATTAAAAAGAAGCTAAGGAAAAGATTAAGCTACAGAAAACAATCCTAAATAAGATAAACATCACATTAAACGTTGCCAACATACAAATACACACAAAATTAGAAGACCGAAAAGACAAATATAGAGGGTATGCACCTTTGTAGAAGCTTTCAATAATATAAAAGAAGATCCAGCAATTACAAAAAATTAATGAAAAACAGCAATCGTAGCGCGAACCCAAAATTCGAAACTAAACCTTTGTCTCTTCCAAAAACTTTTATCTTAATCCTTCTTAATTGGTTCTCTCTTAAATAAAATCAGATGCTTGCTATCAATATATGTGTATCCCCTTCTCCCTCCAGAAAAGTCACTATATAGGCATATATAGGAGTTAATTAAGGATGGAGGATATGCAGGTGAATAGTATTGATCGTGTGTATGTGTGTGATGTGGGTGTGTGATCATGGGGTAATATAGGGAAGAGGTTAGAGTGAAAATATGCACACGGTTAATGAATATACAAAAATAAAATAATGTGGATGTACAAGAATCATGGATGGATTGAATCTCTTTTGAAAGTTAAATTTGTTATCAAACTTTTAAAAGTCACGTGAATGCTTATTGCTTTTTTTTTTTCTTTCATAAGTAGAATTTAATTAAACTATTAAAACAAAATATTAATGAACTAACTCTAGACTAAACAATATATATATATATATATGTGTGTGTGTGTGTGTGTGTGTGTAAGAAAAGTAAATATTTATATATACTCTTTAATAATACTAAGAAAAATACCATAACTTATTAAAATTCTAATTAAAAGGAATCATTTATTGTTTGTAAATTTTCTTTTTCTCTTTACAAATAGATATAAAATATGTATTCCAAGAATGTTAATATTTATTTTGTAATTTTTAATTTTGTTAAATAAACTTTACTAAAGGTAAGATAAAAGTTTAAAATATCACGATAAGACCTAAAAGAAATATTTACACTAAAATAGTATATAGAATTCGGGTGTGGTAAAAAATTAGTTGTTCACATCCAGAACTATTTCTTATTAGTAAGGGCAAAGAAGGCCAACCAACTGTTTGTACTTTGCCTGGATTTGTGATATAAACTGTCTTGCATTATGTCTGATTTACATGAAACTTTCAGGTTTGCTCGTTTAAATTTTTGCTGGTTAAGGTGATTTCGAGCATTGATGCTGGCTCAACTATCAACAAAATAGATTCATGTTTTGGTGTCACTAGTTGAATATATTCATCTTGTTTCTTGTTGCAGGTGCGGAGGTTACTGTTCTTTATATAAATATACCCGGGGAGTTCTAAATTAATGAATTATTAGGCATTTATAAACTCAAGGGGAATTTACAGCGTGGCAAAGACAATGCCAGAGAGTGATCAGTGGGATGCATGCCCAGCATGAGATCCATTAGCAGCTTCCATGAACACTGCACACATATATGAGATGAAAAATTGGGTGTGAAGTTCAGCTATAATCATCCTTCTACATATTCCCACACATTCATATCATTTGTGTATCGTTAATCCAGTGTCCCAACATTCTGCATCTAGTAAAACTACGCACCTCCTAAGGTTGTCTGTTCTTGATCATGTTGTCGTATAACTTGGTTGAAGTGATTTGCTCGGAACCTAATCGTAGTCTGGCAATATCTGTTGTAAGTTGTGTCTTATGTACATCCACTTAGCAATTCGGAAACTTCTTCACAGGTGCAAGTTCCTCAAGTTCGGAATTTTTATTTGGTTGGTTGCATTTGTACTATGCCAAATCTTGAAAAAAAGACAATTGGTATAAATTCCTTAGTCAAACTTCCTCTGTTCTAGGTAGTGTGGAAAAAAGTGTAATGTAGTGAGAGTTTTGGGGATTTATTTCTCCTTAAAAAGCTAATTCACCCTCCACTTTTTAGTTACTTAAAGGGGAAAAAAAGAAAAAAAAAAAGAAAATCTTTCTCTGCTCTACTATTATTTACTTCCTTTATGCTTCCCTTTGGAGTCCTAGTGAGAAACCCCACAAAACTTAGTTTGTGAAGTTTAGGATTATGAGTGTTTCTGTTAGCTGCCATAGCCATCAACTAGAGAGAGAGAGAGAAGATAGAGTGAGAATTTAGAGAGAAGAAGAACAGATGGGGTAAAATGAGAAATAAAATCTGTTATTTTCTATTTACATAACACTGTGTATATATACAGTAAATAAATTCCACCTAACAAACTAACCATAACTAACTTCCAACTACCAAACTATACATTTAACAACCTAACTACAGTTCAATCTTCTTGCTAACTATGGTTAGTCATCAACTTATGTTTCATATAGTCAACACTCCCCCACAAGCTGATAACCTATAAAAGTTCTCAACTCCAAGATGGTTCAGTAAATGATGATGTTGAGCCTTCCCTAAACTCTTGGTAAACAGATATGCCACTTGATCTTCAGTATGAATATGTTCAGTTTGTATCAGTCCTTGGCTGATTCTTTTTCTATTAAAATGACAGTCTATATCGATGTGCTTTGTCCTCTCATGGAATATAAAATTAGTTGTTATTTGTATTGCAACTTTTCTGTCTGATATCATATTTACTGGTATTTGAATGTTGACTCCAAGTTCTTTAAACAAGCCTACCAGCCATGTGATTTCTGTTGCACATGCAACCATGCTTCTAAACTTAGATTCTGCATAACTTCTTGAGACAGTGTTCTGCTTATTGGACTTTCAAGATATCAAAGATTTTCCAAACTTGACTAGGTACCCAATGACTGATCTTTTTGTTTCTATGCATGCTCCCCAGTCAGAGTCATAGTAGGCAGTGAGCTGCTCAGTATGTCCTGCAGGCATGATCAATCCTAGACCAGGAGCTTCTTTGATATACCACACTACCCTTAAAGTTTCTTCCATATGAGATACTTTAGGAGATTGCATTTATTGACTTAATACATGTAATGCAAAGGCAATATCAGATCTGGTCATAGTTAGATACAACAATATTCCAACCAACCTTTGATACTTGTTGGGATCTTCAAGTTTCTTATCTCCTCTTGATTCCTTATGGTTGATACACTTATCATACTTCATTGATGTAAGTTTTTGGTTCAATTCTAGTGGTGTGTCAGGTGGTTTAGCTCCTCCTAGGCATGCCTCAGCAATTAGCTCAAAATCATACTTTCTTTGACACATGAAGATGCTCTTATTTGATCTTACACATTCGATGATAAGGAAGAACTTTAACTCCCCCAGGTCTTTTATCTTGAACCTCTGCTGCAGTTTGCACACAGTGTCATAAATCTAACTTGGATTACTTCCAGTGACCAATAAGTCATCCACATACATCAGAACTATGACTACATCACTTGCAGATTTCTTGGTGAATAAGGAATAGTCATAGTGACTTTTTTCAAATCCCATCAACACCTGAGCTTTATTCAGTTTCAAATTCCACTACCTAGGAACCTGTTTGAGACCATATAGAGATTTGTGTAGTTTGCAGACCTTCTGATTCTCCCCCTGTATGGAAAACCCTTCAGGAATTACCATATAGACTTCTTCTAGGAGATCACCATTGAGGAAGGCATTGTGCACATACATTTGGTATATGAACCATTATTTTGAAGTTTCAAGGGCAATAATGGATCTGATAGTCACCATTTTAGTTACTGGTGAAAAAGTTTCACTGTAGTCTAAGCCTTCCCATTGGCTACCAGTCTTTCCTTGAAACTCTTTATATCCCCTGATGCTTTATGATTGATATTGAATATCCTTCTGCAGCCAATAGGCTTCTTACCAGGAGGCATATCCACAACACTCCAGGTGTAGTTATCTTCTAATGCCGCTATCTCTAGTTTTATAGCTTTCACCTACTAAGGATCTTTGACTGCCTATGAGAATGTCTGGGGCTCAGTATATGCAGGGTAAGATGATAAGACGTGACTGTAGGATAGATATATCTTTGAGTAGGTTATATGATCTGGAATTGGATAGAAACAGTTGGACCCTCTTGATTGAACTACATAGTCCTGCAACCACAGATGAAGTCTACTAGTTCTTGAAGACTTTCTAAGTTCTTGTGAACTCAGAGGATCAACTACAGGGTCTTCACTTGTAGTTGAAATCTCAGTTGCGTCTGGAATATAACAATGATCAGATATTGTGTCATCTTCTAAGGCTGATGGAGAGGAATGTATCACATTTTGAGTAGCTGTGATAGGATTAATTGAGTTGTCAATAGCATCAAGAACAAATTCCAGCACAAGATTAAAGGATTTTTGACTTGTTTAATGTGCTTGAAAGGATATATTTCTTCCAGAAATGTAACATTTGTGTTGACTAGGAAAGTTTTTGAAGAAAGATCATATAGAATATATCCCTTCTGAGTGGATAAATACCCCATGAGAACTACTGGTATTGCTTTAGGTGAAAATTTTCATGCACTTTAGGAATGGATGCATAGCACAGGTACCCAAAGACTCTTAAGTGATGCAATGAAGGAGGATGCATATAAAACATCTCAAAAGGGGTACCCAATTACCTTAAGGGAAGCCGATTGATGAGATAGACAGCTGTAGTGACACACTCCCACCAAAATCTTAGAGGAATGGAAGCTTGAAATCTGAGAGACCTTGACATATCCAGGATTATTCTATCCTTTCGTTCCACCACTACATTCTGTTGTGGGGGTGTATACACGGGAACTTTGACGTATGATCCCAAGAGTAGCTAACAAGGATGTAAATTCATTGCTAAAAAAACTCGCTTCCATTTTCAGTTCTCAAGTACTTTACATTAGTAGAGAACAAGTTTTTTTGCTTTGACCAGAAAGTCTCTCAACACTACTACAGCCTTAGACTTAGAGTTAATAAGAAATATCCAAGTATATCTAGAGTAGTCATCAACGAGAGTGATAAAGAATCTCTTCCCATCATAGGTTGGCACCCTGTAGGGCCCCCAAATATCATAATGCACTAATTCAAACACAACTTTAATAGTTGAGTTACTCAAAGGAATGGACAGTTTTGATTGCTTAGTCAAAGGACATACAGAACAGTTTTCATGATTACATTCCTTCACATCACTGATTATATTGAGCCTTTTTATTATATTTACAGGGGCATGTCCTAACCTCTTATTCCACAAACTACTAGATGAGATGGAACTAGAATTAGCAGTATTACTAGAACTGGAATTAGGCTCAGAACTAGAAGATACATCAACTATGCTGAGACATCTTCCAGCAGACAATGTTGAGGAGTTTTGAAGACCTTCTCCTTAGGATATACAGTCCATGATTCTCCCTACCATTCCCCTTCATCTGACCACTGTAGAGATCCTAAAATACAAAAGTCGGGGAAGAAGACAACAAGGCACTGAAGCTCCTTGGTGAGTTGTGATATTGACAATAAGTTGTACTTAAAGTCTGGTATGTATATCACATTAGAAATATCATGATACTTAAGAACAATAGCCTCTCATTTATGAGTACATACACCACTTCTCCATTTGGTAAGTGAACTATATTTTTACTTTCTTTATTAAAAGACCTGTATGAATTAAGCATGTCAATTCTAGAAGTCATATGATTTGAAGCACCAGTGTCTATGATCCAATTCTTATTGACAAAAGTTGGAAAGTATGGCAATTAGAGTACCTGTTACAGCCAATCTACTAGATGATCCTGGAGCTTCTTCATTCCCCTTTGACAGCAGCTGAAGAATTTGTTGATAATGTTCCTTAGTAAAGAAAGCAGGAGTTGAATGAGACTGGGGAGGAGGTTCAAAATTAGAAGCATGCTGCTGTGGATAGGCAATTGTCTGTTGTGGATAAACGCAGGAATTTCCTCATTTGTTCTGTTGATAGGCAGCATTGGCTTGAGGTGGTGCACACTGTGGTTGAGTGTGCCTATCAGTAAAGTCTACCCTGAGGCATCATTGGCATACAAACCAGGGGTAGATGCATGACCTTTCCTCTTGGTCATGAAGTCAGGTGTATATCCTATGAGTTTGTAACAATTCTCTTTGGTGTGTCAATATTCACATTGAACCTGACTCTTCTTGAACTTGTAGGTACCTCCTGAGGCTCCATTTTCTTTGTTGCTATACAATGTTGTGCTTTTTATTCCTTCAGTAATTAGCATAGACTGCTGACAGGTTGCAAGACTTCTCTGACTTTCTTGATCGACAAGCAGTGCATATGCTTTGTTGATGCTAGGCACATGAGACATCATCATAATTTGGCTTCTGGCTTGGGCATAGGTTTCATTCAAACCTACCAGAAACTGCAGTAATCTATTAGCTTAAAAATGATGAGACTATTTCTTAGATTCAGGACAGGGGCAACCAGGACAAGGCATGAGTGCGTCAAATTCATCCCAAAAATCTTTCAGTCTAGAGAAATAATCAGCAATTGCCATGGTTCCTTGAGTAAGATTATGGATTTCTCTACGAAGATATAGAACTCTAGAGCCATTGACTTTATCAAATCTTCATTGAGATCCTCCTAAACCTTATGAGAATCAGAAGCATACAGAACACTACTCAATAGGCCTGATCTAACAGAGTTCATGATCCATGACAGAACAACAACGTTAACCTTCTCCCAATGATCATGTAACTCAGGTTCAAACATAGCTTTAGGAAATCGACCACTAACAAAACCTAATTTACTCTTACCTAAAAGGCCAATTCTCATAGCACGACTCCATAGGGCATAATTGTCAGATCTAGTCAGCTGAAGAGATATCAGTGTACTTCCTGGAGTATCTGTTGGTTGTAAGAACAATGGATGATTATGATTGATTGTTGGAATATTTGTGGTACCTATGTTCAAATTACCATATCCTGTGTTAGGAGGAACAGGTACACCACTTGAGGGAAAGTTAGTTCCAATTGCCATTTTCTAGTAGCAAAGTACTCGTAGAACAGTTGCAGCGAACAATTCTGCAAAATCCTCTCTCAATTCACAAACCCTAACTCCTTTTAGCTCAGATGAACTCTAAGACAATTCAACCAGAAATTGTTGAACTGAAGTTTCTAAAAAAATTGGAGTAAAACTTGAGTTGCTATGTAGATCTACGCCTGTGGCTCTGATACCATGTTAACTATCATAGCCATCAACTAGAGAGAGAGAGAGAGAGACAGAAGATGGAGTGAGAATTTAGAGAGAAGAAGAAGAACAGATCGGGTAAAATGAGAAATGAAATCTGTTATTTTCTATTAAGATAACACTGTGTATATATATGATCACGCCCAACTATGCCTTATAAAAAAGACTAAGCGGTTGTTGCAAATATAATCCGGTTTATAAGTCCAGAGTCGAATCCCACAAGGAATTAACGTACTAATCACAACTGCTAGTTTCACAATAATTCAAGTAATCAACTTCTAAAAATATTGAATAATGAGTTGAGTGTTTATTAACTAACAACAAGGTAATTAAAAAGCTGTAATTTTATTACTAACAAAGCAAATGTTGTAGACAAGATTGGAAAGGTCTAGGGTTACGATTTCCCCTCTTATCGGAATCCTCTCTGTTACGTCTCCTATAAATTCGCCTAGATACTCTCTACTGATTGTTAGCACTTTAGGTGTCATAATTCTCTTCCGAGCAAATACAACAATTTACTAAACGTGTTCTTCTGAACCACGCTAGCTAGCACTAGTTTACCGCTCACTAAGATCGCACCAAGGTTTCATTATTCCTAATCCCACCTTTAAAACCTCTGTATTTATCCCTCATATACGTTAGGAGTGATGTTCAGAAACTACCTAAATATGTACCATTTTCCAAGTAATACACACTAAATAGGCATAGCCGATTGAGGGCCCTTCAATCAACCACAATAATCATGTAGTTGAACAAGTAGAGAAACTCCAATGGTACATTTATATTAAACGCAACAAAAATTCATCCTCCAAGAGGTTCCATCAAAACTGAGAATAAAGAGTTTAGCTACTCATAATTGTTTTCACAACTACAATATAAGAATTCATCACCAATAATAGAAAAAGGGAAGAAGAAAGATAAAAACTCGTTTCCGAATCTTCTGTCTTGCTCCTTGCTTGTTATTGCCTTCAAAGATGTTGTGTAGCCCTTAAAAAGTCATTATTTAATGTATTTATATCACTTAAGGTTACTAAGGGGCAGAATTTTCCAATCCAACTTCGGCTGGGAGAAGCTGGATTCCGTGTCTGACTTCGCGCAACGTGTGACCTTTGACGCGGATTCAGCTTTTGAAATTATTCCATTTCGCGAAGCATCCGTGCCTTTGCTTCGCTTTGCTGTTTTGTGCCTTCACTTTTCTCATTTTTCGCGTCCGTTTTTGTGCCACGCACGAGAATAGACGAGCTCCCAACCTTCAATTTTCTCCTTTTTGCAATAACTTGATATCTTTTGCTCCATTATCATTCAAGCTCACGCCTACAAATAAGAAATACATAATAAGTATAATTCACTTCAAATATCATGTAATCTCCTGTATTTCACACGACAAATGCGATGAAAATACACTTAAAATCGTACACTTTTGGCCATTTATCAATATACAGTAAATAACTGCCACCTAGCAAATCAACTATAACTAACTTCCAACAATCAAATTATACCTTAACAACCTAACCACAGTTCAGTCTTCTTGCTAACTATGGTTAGTCATCAGCTTGTGTTTCGTATAGTCAACAGTTTCTAGTAACTTTAGGCAACACAGTTATATAGGTGAAATTGTGATTCGAATTCAGAACTCTATAACTTTAGATAGGTCATTTTTCGAGAGGAGGTAAAATTTGAAATTGTCAATTATATTCTGATTCATAATTTCGGCTTTTTCCAATATTCCAGGGTTGTGATCGATTCACCATTCGTATTTTGTTCTAATTAACTCTCCCTTTCATATAATTCACTCATGTTTGCTAATTAATCGATAAATGCTTTCATAGCCTTCTCCCGAAGCACTACTCGCCTATTCTCAATAGATTAACGCCTATATTCCTATGAAATTAATCTATCAGAACGCAGTAAGATTGTGATATTTAATTAAGCACGGTGACTAGGTATATTCCTATCCTAACCACAAACCCGCTCCCCTGAAGGGTTAAGATCGTGCTCTCTTCAATTCTTCTCTAATCTATATACGGATTTCCCAAGCATAACATAGATAGTATATAGAACCTCACTGCTGGCCAGACAATTAAGCAATTAAACACAGAATTGAAGAAACAACCATATATTGAGTGAACTATAATCAAGGTTAAGTTAATGTCGAATAACAATATTCATGGTTAAACCACAACCCCAGAACAATGGGTGTTTAGCCACTCATGCAAAAATCAAACAATTGCATAAGTGTTGAATTAATTGTAAATATTAGAAAAAGATGAAGAAACTGAGAATCCTTCACTCCCTAGCAATTTTGTGTGTATATTCTCTCCAAAATGGCGTCCAACCCTTCAAAAATAAGCTTAAACTTGCTTTTATACGTGTTGGGTAGGTTTAGGGCCGAAATAACCGTGTCCCGGGAAAAATTCACGTCACCGGCACCCTGGCTAGCGCCAGGCTCCCACCAGGGCGCTACTCAAAAGAAACTCTCTACCTCCAGCACCACAGGTGGCGCCCATCCCTGCCTGTGGCGCCCAAACTCACTTTTTGCCAATTTTTGCGTTATAAATCATCACATTTAACATCTAAAACTTACGAAATAAAAGTAAAATATGAGGCGATATACATACAAATATATACACTTTAAGCTAAACATCCACATCCCACACTTAAACTCTTGCTCGTCCTCGAGCAATGGGACAATCTACTACCCTTCAACACGTACCAAGTTCATTATCAAAGAGTATTTTACTTTTCAATCACACACCTTACCCCTTGACTATGATCGATACCGGCAACCAAGTATGAACATACAGAATTTCACATTCTTCCCCTTCTTTAAACATGCCCAAGTATAACAATTTACTCAATCATACCAACAACCTAATTGCAACCACCCAGCCTCAAGAGCCGACTTGTAACCACTAAGCCCTCTCCATTCATGCACCTATCCAACAAGAAAGTTTACAACATTATCAATCGTTCATGAGATCATGTGCCCTCACCAACAAACA
>ML306858.1:470-76249 GCA_005239505.1 Nicotiana paniculata
TTTAGTATTAGTAATTTAAATAACATCAGGTGACAGCTGAGTAGTATTTTAACAGCTTGCTTGATACGTCAATTCCCTGTGGGATCGACTCTGGGCATAATACCCCAGGATTATATTTGCAACGCCCGTTTAGTCTTCTACAAGACATAGTTGAGCGTGATCAGTCGCCTACTGTGGAACCACCTGCATCCATTAAAGATATTGTGCCTCCGGCGAAAGGGATTTTAGTATTGTCGAATAGTACTAGTATGTAAAGCTAAAAATAATCTTTCAAAATAGAATAACCATACAAGAAAAGGAAAGCCATAGAAACAACAAGTCACAATCAATAATATCCGAATGCCCAATTGAAACACAACAATTTTAAAAATATGAAAGTGATACATATTTTTAGTTGGGAAATCTTTAGTACCGATAATACCACAATTCACGATACCACTGTTCACAATGCCACCATTCATAATACCACCGTACTCTGGGAACAGAGTCCGATCACGACTCTATCGGCTAGGTCATCTCACTGGAGACATTCTCTACAATCTCAATTCTTTTTTCAATTTCGGTCTCAATTTTCTGCACAATACCACCATGTGTGCGGCATGGCGTCCGATCACATCCTGATCGGCTAGGCCATCTTACTCAAGACATTTCCATTTTTCCATCAATCATCTCATTCCTCATTTCCCACACGTATTTCAATTTCTTCGGCACTAGGGGCCACAATAGTTATGTCACACTTGGCACTTGGTCGCATTTCATAATTAGAGTTCTTTCCACATATTTCACATTAATATCAATTTCGTCAACAAGCCTTTCAATTCAATATATTAAGTACACACAGGAGAAATTATGAATCGTGGGCATATAGAGGTCTTCACATACTTTGGCAATTTAACACATATCCCATATCTTCAATACATCATCAAGTGATAAGATAGTATAGTGCGAGCATTCAGATACATATTGCACACAAATTATTACAACACAAGCCCGACTGGAATATCATTTTCTACATCAATCAAGGTTGAAACTTACATCAATCGTATGGACACCATGGGGGTTCAATTTCTAAGAAGAGGGGTTTTTAGCCACACATACCTCAATAGAGCTTTTAGGAAAATTCTACTTTTTGAAGTCATCTTAAAACAGTTGAGTCGAGGCTCGTTTCATAATCTGTTTCATATATTTCTTATTTCATAGGCATCACTAGGCACAATTATAGACGTTATCCACACTCTATTTCCCCAGTTCACTTAATTCGTTTTCAAACAACTTTATAGTTTATCATCAACTAGACACACTCAATCAAGACATTTAGTACACATACGAGCAATTAGGAGTATTAAGCATATCGAGTTTTCCTCACCTAATTGGTATAACAATTTTCATTTGAATTACAACTCAAAGCCATACGATTTTAATAAGAAACCCATACATTAAATATCTATTGTTCAATATAAGGCTCGTTCGGAATAATCAAGTTTTATGAGTTTATAGGGGATAATCCGAAACGTAGAAATTAGGGATTTGGACCCGATCATACTTAAACTTACGGAAACATTATGGAATTCAATTCCGAGAGAGGAAGTTTAGCCAACATACCTTGTTTGAGCTTTCCTTAATTTACTACAACGCACCAACACTTATAGCAATAATAATCTATAGGAAGATAGCGAAAATCGATTAATAATTAGAAGGATTTCCCATGGTGCAACTATCTTAGGAATTTCATCAAACACCTAATATGTGAAATAGACTACAATGTTATACAATGGAAATTCCTTCTTCCCTCAACCAATTTCAATAAGAACAACCCAAAATAGTTCTTTAATCCCACATACTATAGCTTACTTTCACATGCATGGCTTATTTCTAACCCCACAATATATTTTTGAACTCATAATCTCTTATATGAAATCTTAGAAGTAGGACTTACCCGGAAGGATAGTGAGATAGAGATTAGCTTCCTTGATTCTTGAGAATTTGTGCAAGATTGGGTGATTAGGATGTTAGATTCCTCATTCCCTCTCTAAAATGCTCTCACCTCTCTCTAGATTCAGTAGAAAATAGTCCCAAATGAAGCCCCAAAGCTTATTTATCAAAATGGGGTGGAATATTAAAATTTCCAAAATTGAACCCCGAAATCCATTATGTGGTGCAATTATGCTATGGCATAATCATTTTGTGGGCAGCAGAATTGCAGCATATCAATTATGCGACAACATAATCGACAGTATAATCAATTGTTCGACAACATAATCAATATGCGAGAGCATAATAGTTTGTCCATCTCTGCTCCACTTTGCGATGCTTATGTGGTCCGCGGAATCGTTTTGCGGTCGCAAAATTTACCGCAGATCTAGCCTTTGGTAATTTGATCATAAATTTGTGTAGGAATGTCAAAATGACGAACGGTTTGAAGAGTTAGAAATTAGACTCGAAGATATTTGATTTGATAGCATCACATAAAACTTTATATATATTTAGATATGCTCGTCCAAAGTTTGGACTTGTGCAAACTCATTTGGAATTTTAGCCTATTATGTAATTTTCGAAGTTGACTTAGACATAGGCCTCTCATTAGACCCCACATTACTTATTATAACACTTATTTAACATATCCAATTTATATACATCATTTTAATACCACATAAAATATTATAATTAGCTTACATGGCACGACGAAATCCTAAATTACGTAGCAAAATTTTTCGGGGCCTTACATTCTCCCCCACTTAGGATCATTCATCTTAGAATGAGAAGTAGAGTCCGGTCCAAACACTTAACATAATATATCTCTTTTCTCACCTACCTCAATTCCCTAAATTTTGACTAACTCCCAAATTTTTCAGAAATTTCGGCAGCGCCTCGGTGGATAACTAGGCATATCCACCTGCCAGAGAACCACCCAAAACCGTCCTAACAACACATCCACAGCTCGACAAAGCACCACAATGTATATATATCACTAACACCAATCCCAGCGTTATAAGCACTATAAGAATGGACTGCACATTCTTAAATCATAACACCTAGAAATTACCTTTCAAATCAAAACCAATTGTATACAATCAAGAGAAAATATTATCTTTCCACGACTTTCGTCCTTCAAGGTGGCCTTTTAGACTTACAGACTTCACCATAACACATTCACGGAAACACTCTCAACTCCCAAACTTATCTAAAAAGGATGACAAATAGATACCCCTTGATGCGAGGCTAGAATTCATGGTTTAACATGTCTAATTTGTTTCGGAATCCGACCCCAAAATGAGGTCTAAATTCCAATTATACAATAATCCCTAACTCTACCCAAATCCCTAATTTTCTACCATTAAAACCCTATAATTTTTTATAAATATTGATGAAAAACATTGGAGGTTTGAAAGAAAATAGTTAATGGGCACTTACCTATGATTTTGGGAAGAAAAGCTCTTGAGAAAATCACCTAAGCCTTCTACTTTTGTGAAAAATTGGAAAGAGAGTGGCTGGAGTTCTATTTTAAAAACTTCACTGCCCGACCCTCACACCTGCGCACTCGCAAGTGCGGGAAATTGGTTGCACCTGCGGAAATGAACAGGCCCACTGGGGGTCGCACCTGTGGGAAGACGTCCGCATATGCGGATGAGCACTTGCGAAGCCAAATGCCGCACCTGCAGAAAGGGTCGCACCTGCGGGCTTCCGCTCGCACCTGCGAGCTCGCACCTGCGAGCTCGCACATGCGGAAAAGGGCTCGCAGGTGCGGGCACACCAGAACTGGTGCACCAATAGAGATTTTCCAATTCCAACCCGATCCCTCAGGGCTCCAAACCAAACATGCACACAACCCTAAAAACATCCTATGGACTTACTCGTGCGATCAATTCGTCAAAATAACATCTTAAACAACGAATTCAGCATAAAAATCAAAGGGAAATCTCAAGAACTTTCAAAGATTCAAATTACAACTACGGGTGCGAATCACGTCAAATGACCTCCGGTTCTTACAATATTTTACAAGCATCACTCAAATACTATATTAAACCTGTACCGGGCTCCAGAACCAAAATACGGGCCCGATACCATCAATTTCAAATATAATCAAATTTCCAAAAACACTTATAATTTGAGTAAAACAATTTCTTTCAAAAATTCATTTCGCGGGCTTAGGACCTCAGAATTTAATTCCGGACATACATCTAAGTCCCATATTTTCCTACGGATCCTCCGCGACCGTCAAATCACGATTCCGTGTCCGTTTTCCCAAAATTTTGACCGGAGTCAAGTTTAATTTAATTTTAAAGGCAAAATTAGCATTTTTCTCAGTTTTTCATAGAAAATCTTTACAAATATACCCTCGGACTCTGCACGCAAAATGAGGTAAGTAAAAGGTGATTTTCAAGGCCTCAGAACATAGTTTTGACTTATAAAATGAGTGATAACTTTTTGGGTCATCATAAGGATATGTTAAAAGTGAGTAGTATTTTAAGTAATTTGAGGTAATTAGTGATTTTAGTGGGAGATTAATTATTTAATTAGTGTATTTGGATAAGGTTTGATTAGTCTCCAATGTTGCAGCCCAAAGAACTCTTGATAATGAGTCTTAACCCACAAAGCAAGATGGCACAATTAGAGGACTTTGTGGTCAAAAACATCAAAAGTGTGGGGCCCACACCCATTATAATAAAATACCTCTCATTCATCTAAATGAGGTGCTTGTCTGTACAAAGTAAAGACTAAGATGCTTATACCTAGTCTTCATGTAACAAATACTCACAAAGATCTCTTTACTTAATTAAGGGAGATGCATCTATAAGTAACAGATCTTCTTCAACAATTTCATACGAAGTTATACTTCATAATAGCAATGAGATTTGAAAGTCTAAGGGAGTACGGTGCAATCTTTCCCAAGAATAGTATACAGATTTTTCCCTATTCCAGGTATGTTAAGGTTAAACCCTTCCTTCATTTTGGCATGATCTCATAACTACGTGTGTTTGATAACGAGGCATAAAGAGATGTTCCTACTTCCGAATTTATGTACATTATCCTAGTCTCTTAAGTTACAGTATTCTCCCTTATCGGGACTTTATATTTAATTGAGTATTGTCTTCTTCTAGTCAAGATAACAAATGGTCTATATATACATTATTTTCACCACCATCGAGCTATAATCGATGGGCAAGCCCCTATTGGGCAACCTCAGGTCAGATGGTAAGTAATATACCGAGTATACTATGGCCGAGCGCCTATGAGCGAGCCCAGCATGGCCGAGATACAGATCCTAGTATGACCGAGCGCCTATGAGCGTGCCAACTACGGCGAACCAGTTACACGTTCCGAGCCTTATAAGGCTGAACATCTAATGGATTTACTAAATTGAGAGAGTTGAGTCAGTATCAGCAAGTAAGTATATCTCCTGATCATCCTTGACTCCCAATTACTTTCAGTTATTATATTATCAGTTCAGTTTCAACTTTAAGTTATTTTATTGCGTTGCATACTCAGTACGTTATTTCTTATTGACGTCCCTTTTTCGGGGGACGCCGCATTTCATGCATGCAGGTTCAGACAGACAGACGAGTAGACCTCCTCAGTAGGTGTTGGCCAAGTTCAGCTTTATCGATAAGTTCCACGTCCTTCGGAGTTGCCGGGTCTAGAGTTTTGTGTACATCTTGTGTATATATGTATATATGTTATGGGTAGGTTCGGGCCCTATTCCGATCACGGTACATCCATCAGTAGAGGCTTGTAGGCATATCCTGTCAGTTAGTGCAGTATGTTGGGCTTGTAGGCCTTGCATTTATATTTTGTTGGTATCAGCTATAGTAGTTATGACAGCCTAGTCGGCCGAGCTTTATATTGAAGTTTAGTCAGCGTTAGCTTCTGTTTTGGTTTTATATTTTTCTTAACAAATTGTCTTGCAATGAGGCCATGACAAAAGTATGACATTACATGTTCAGACTCCCTTAGACACAAGTTGGTATGCAAGGATAGGTGAGTCACAAGGTGGGGTTTGGGACGTTCATGCAATAAGCAGCAGAACGACTAGGAAAAGTAATTGCTTACATTTAAAGAAAGCTGAGAAGGAACGAAAGGGATTATTCGATCAGTGATCCAGAATTAGTTACGTTATGAACGCACTTAAGATTTCAGAGTATTATCCAAGCAACATATGTGTTGACAATCATACTGTCAAGACCCAAACTGGAGGATCATGACTAGCACCCAGGCCATACATGCCGAGCACCAACGTAAATTTTATCTAACCTTTCTTATTATCTTTAAGGGTCGACAAGATCAATATAAATGGTAGATATGGATCATGAAAAATAAAAAAATGAAAGATAATGGCATGAACATACATAACATGGGATGGGAAGACTGCCAAGAAACTACATATAAGGTACGAGCTACAACGCTGCCATGAAAGACTATACAACAAAAACTAGCCAACAAGGCATACCAAACTATACATGATTCGACACCTGTCTATGAGCCTCTAAAGGAGCATAACTGCTACAACATTATCGGAGCAGGGTCCCGACATACCCATAATATCTATATAACAAAATGCATACCAAGACCACGGCAAGTCCGGAGAAGGGATCTCACTAATAACCGCTTAAATGGGAAGCCTACTGTGGTGGGGGAACTGCGTCTACTTGTCTATCACGACCTGCAACACAACATGCAGCGTTCCACAAATAGAAAGAACGTCAGTACAAATAAAGTACTGAGTATGTAAGGTAGGAAAGAATAAGTAAGAACAGTAATGTAAACACGGATAGAGTATATACAACCTCTAACATCTGGGTATCTCTGAGGGCTACTGACATGAAATGCCCGATACATACATATAATATACATAAACTTTAAAAACATATGCTTCTATGGGAAACATCATCAACATATCGCACCCGACCGTAATAGGCTCGGTAAAACGTACCCGGCCACGTGGAGCTCGGTAAAACCCAACTGATCAATGGTTGCACAATATGTGCCATAGCCGGACTATATCGCAGCTCGGTAGAGTAATATATATGTATATAATGCATGTAGGGCTCATTGGAATCATATTCTGAACCTTTTGGAGTGACTTAAGGTCAATATTCTTTGTTCACGTTATTAAGACTAACTCTTCATCAAGAATCTGATAAGAATCTGGAAGTACCAACAACATTGATAACATAATAATAAGAGAAGCAACATCAACATCAATTATTCCATAAGAAGGGAAACAATGTAAGTTGTGCTAGCTTCTAAGAGTAGAGTATCTTTGGAAGCTCGTTCATTGCATTATGTAAAATCAGAGTCGTGAAAAAGAAGGAAAGGGATAGCCTCACATACCTTGTATATATAATGCCCAACCTCAAGGTATGCAAATGTCATGATTCTTTAATCTAGAATAAGAGAAATAACACTTGTTTAAGCATCGTAAGTATTATGTATCCACCACAACATATTTTACGATGAAACGGACAGCACCTCCCCAACATATATGACTTCACACAAGTCAACAATCACCAAACATCCCAACACACCGCAATCTCTTCATACACAAAACGACAACCGTAGTAGTGTCAAACAACCCGGAAATGTTACGACGAACGACTATCCCACCACCCTGAATCTATACGGTGTTTTTCCACACCCCTCCTCCTCCAAAACTCAACCAAACAGTAGTAAAACATGCAGCCCAACAGAAACACAAAACAGTCTGTTACAAGTGAATAATTCGAACTCACGACTTCCGATCACCGTCCCATGAGTTCTTACAAGTAAATAACGAATTACCATGAATTTAAAGCAGAAAAAATGGATGAAAGAGAGCATTAAACCTACCTTATTTTTCGGATAACTCAGCCCTTATCTTGGTTCTTCAAACTCTAGGTTTTACCCCGAATTAGAATTTGAAAGGGAGAGAAAATAAATTAAGGTTTGTGGGTAATTTTTTGGAGGAGGTTTGTAAGGGTTTAGGTCTGGTTATTTGTGATATATAATGAGGATTATATTGCAGTAGATAAGTCTTTAAAGATCTTTGGCCAACCTGAAATTGCCTCTTTTTAGGCTCTCATTTAACCAAGTAGGTGACACACCTACTTTTCAGCCTGTGCAGTCTCGCACCAATGCATATATCTCTCTACTCCGATGTCGTATTGATAAACGATTTAATGTGTTGGAAACTAAACTCATAGGTCTTCAATTTGGTGCGTAGATAACCCAATAATTCCAAGGAAATTTGGATAAAATCTTAGTAACATTTGACCTAAAGTTTAAGTAAAATTATAAACATAAGTTACGACAACTTTTGTCGACTTTTGTTTCATAACTCGTTTGACTTCATGATTTATGATACGAATATTATATGATTCAAATACCTTAAAACACGACCTCTTGAGAATATTAACCACCCCTAGGTTTACCCGAAAATACGGGTTACAACATCCTTGATTCGTTTAACTTCTAATGCTTGTTAATCACCCTTATATACTCTTGTATCATTTAAGACCAATAGGATTAACTTCTTATCATCTCCAAGATAATCTCTTATCAGATTTACGTCGACTAACTATGGCATAAACCAACGTACGTGAATATGGGTTGTAACACCCTCCCTCATTAAGAACATTCGTCCTCGAATGTAAGGGTTTATGGGGAGCCTAACTCATTGTGGATTCCAAAGGAAATTTCCGGCCGTGTTTCCCCTATAAAATGAACACTAGCAAAACTTGCAAGCGTTTAAATCCAAAGTCTCATAAGGCTATACCAAGCATTATGGATATGTACATTATCTATATATGACCATTTTGTATTAAGGAAGAGTATTCTCAAGCTACTACTTACCTCATAGAGCCATTTCACCTTCTAATACATCTTGCGTCCCCCCGGAACAAGTAAGGGCATTTAGACTTCATCTTCACTTCTGCTTCCCATGTCATTTATTCCTCTATAATACTTTGACGGAAGCTACATCCTTTGTTCTCAGCTTGCGGACTTGTCGATCTAATATAGCCACTGGCACTTCTTCATATGATAGATCCTTTGTAACTTGTACATCTTTGATAGGGAAGACCCGAGAAGGGTCTCCAATACATTTCCTCAACATAGATACATGGAATACCAGGTGGACAAATTGCAATTCGGATGGAAATTCTAACTCATAAGCAACCTGTCCAGTTCTCGAAGAATTTTGTATGGACCGATATACTGCGGACTCAGCTTACCCTTCTTCCTAAAATGTTTAACACCCTTCATCGGCGAGATCCTCAAGAAAACCCAATCACCAACCTCAAACTCCGGATCACGGAGTCAGATATAAGAATAAGACTTTTGTCTGCTTTGCACCGTCCTCAGCCGCTCTTGTATCAGTTTCACCTTCTCAATGGCTTGGTGAATCAAATCTGGCCCATATAGTTTTGTTTCACCGACTTCGAACCATCCAATGTTTGATCTACATCTCCTCCCGTATAGTGCCTCGTACGGGCCATTTTAATACTAGAATGGTAGCTATCATTGTAGGCAAATTCTATGAGTGGAAGATGGTCATCCCAATTCCCTTTGAAATCCAGAACATATGCTTGTAGCATATCTTAAAGTGTCTGAATGGTACGTTCATCCTGTCCGTAAGTCTATGGAGGGAATGCAATGCTGAGATCCACTTGTGTGCCTAAACCTTTCTGAAAATACCTCCAAAAGTTAGCCAAAAATTGCTCTCCTCGGTCTGATATAATAGATATCAGCGCACCATGAAGCCTAACAATCTCTTTGATATACAACTTCGCATAATCTTCAGCTGTGTAAGTTGTCTTAACTGGAAGAAAATGGGAACATTTTGTAAGTCGATCAACTATCACCCAGATGGAGTCAAACTTACGATAAGAGCGAGGTAATCCAATAATAAAGTCCATATTAATCACCTCCCATTTCCAGGTCGGAATCTCTATATTCTGAAGCAATTTACTGGGCTACTGATGTTCGATTTTTATATGTTGACAATGAGGACACTGGGCTACAAATTCTACAATAGACTTCTTCATGTTATCCCACCGATACTACTCCTTAACATCATGATACATCTTTGTCGAGCCAGGATGGATGCAATATCGAGATTGATGAATCTCAATCATAATCTTCTCTCTCAAACCTTCCACATTAGGCACACATAATCGGCCCTGGTATCGCAGTGCCCCATCTACTCCGATCTCAAAAGCCGTAATTTGACGCTGCTAAATGCTCTCTCTCAATCGTACTAAGGTAGGATCTTCATATTTCCGTGCTTTTACCTCGGCTACCAAAGACGATTCTGATGTATTCTGTACAGTAACACCTCTGTCATCAGTGTCTAACATTCTGATTCTCATATTAGCTAGTTGATGAAACTCTTTAGTCAACCCCCGTCTACCTGCCTCAATGTGTACTAAGCTTTCCATTGACTTACAACTGAGAGCGTCTGCCACAACATTGGCCTTACCGAGATGGTACACTATCTTGAAATTGTAATCTTTTAGTAATTCATGCCACGTACGCTGCCTCAAATTCAACTTCTTCTACTTGAATATGTATTGTAAACTCTTGTGATCTGTGTAGATGTCAACATAAATGCCGTATAAGTGGTGCAACCATATCTTCAAAGCTTATATTACTACAGCCTATTCCAAATCATGGGTCGGGTAATTCGTTTCATGCTTCTTCAATTGTCTTGATGCATAAGCAATCACCTTCCCATGTTGCATCAATACACACCCCAAACCTATACCTGAGGTATCACAATATACCACATAACCTTTTGTTCCTTCTGGGAGAGTGAGCAATGGCGCAGATGTCAATCGATTATTTAACTCTTGAAAACTTCGTTCACAAGCGTCAGACCACTGGAAGTTAGTAGCTTTCTGTGTTAACTTAGTCAATGGTGCTGATATAGAGGAAAACCCTTCTAAAAATCGCCTATAATATCCTGCTAGCCCCAGGAAGCTGCAAACTTCTTATGGTGTTGTAGGTCTCGGCAATTTCTTTACTGCATCGATCTTTTGAGTGTCAACACTAATACCCTCGTCAGATATCACAAGGCCAAGGAATGCTACTGAGTTAAGCCAGAATTCACATTTGGAGAGCTTAGCATATAACTTACGATCCTGAAGCGTCTGTAATACTATCCACAAGTGGCCCGCATGTTCCGCCTCCGAACGAGAATACACCAAAATGTCATCAATGAATACGATCACGGACACATCAAGATAGAGCCTGAATACAGTATTCATGAGATTGATAAAAGCTGCTGGGTCATTTGTTAGCCCGAACAACATTACCAAGAACTCAAAGTGCCCATATCTTGTCCGGAAGGCTGTCTTTGGAATATCGTTCTCCTTAACCGTCACCTGATGTTACCCTGAATGTAAGTCAATCTTGGAGAAATATTTGGCACCCTGGAGTTGGTCAAACATGTCGTCAATCCTTAGAAGTGGATACTCGTTCTTTGTAGTAAACTTATTCAACGTCGATAATCAACACACATCCTTAACGACCCGTCTTTCTTCCGCACAAATAGGACTGGCGCACCCCAAGGTGAAGTGCTAGTCCTAATGAATCCCTTATCCATCAAGTCCTTCAACTGCGCCTTCAACTCTTGCAACTCTGCCGGGGCCATCCTGTATGGGGGAATAGATATGGGTTGAGTGTCAGGAAACACATAAATGCTAAACTCAATCTCCCTTTCATGAGGAAGGCCTGGGAGTTCATTTGGGAAAACATCTAGAAATTCATTGACTATGGGGATTGATTGTAGAGTAGGCAGCTTCGCCTCTGCATCCCTAACGCGATCGAGATGATAAATGTAACCTTTTGACATCATTTTCCTTGCCATAAGATAGGAAATAAACCTACCTTTCGGCGTAGCAATGTTCCCCTTCCATTCGATGATGAGTTCATCAAGAAATTGAAACCTAACCATATTCGTACGACAATCAACATTTTCATAGCATGAGGCCAACCAGTCCATTCCCATTATCACATCGCAATCAACCATTTCTAATTCAAATAAATTTGCCGAGGTTTGATTCATCAATGTGAAACCTCTATATACCCTTCCAACAATCACAGAATCTCCTCTTGGAGTAGATACCGCAAGTGCTTTACTTATAAATTCAGGTGCAATGCCAAACTTATTAGCCACAAAGGGTGTAACATATGATAATGTAGATCCAGGATCAATCAATCCATATACATAGTAAGAAAACACTGAAAATATACCTGTAACAACATCCTGAGACGACTCGAGATCCTGTCGACCTACTAGAGCATAGGTTTGATTTTGAGCACCACTCGAACTCGACACCGCACCTCTACCTCTACCACGACCTGCCGACTGATAAAAACCCTGTGTTGGAGGTCAAACTGATGAGGAAGAACCAGACACAGATCCAGTTGGCTGAGCCAAACCACCACCTTCTCTGTTAGGACAATCCCGCATCATATGGCCAGGCTGTCAGCAAGAATAGCATGCATAATAACCTCAACGGCACAGTCCAAAGTGGGCCTTGACGCACTGATCACAACGGGGTGTTGGGGGTCTCGTCTGACTAGTATCCCATGATATTGCGAGCCTGATGCCCGCGAACTCTGACTTGGACCAGAATAGGTAAATCGATCATGCCGAGGTCTCTGAAACTGTGGAGGAGTACTAGCTACATGTGGCGTTGAACTCCTCGAAGACTGGGGCCCGACACTGCCTCTGAATTAATGAGAATACCTTAAAAATCTCTCCCTCTTATGATGGCCCCTATCCTGCTCCCTATCTTCCCTTTGCTGGCGCTTACGATCCTCTAGGGTCTGGGCATAATCCTGAATACAGTAACTATCCATGCCCTCCACCAAGGAGGCTTTCGTACACTCATTTATCAGATATGGTCCCAGCCCGTTCACAAACAGATGCACCCTATCACTCATATTGGCCACCATATGGGGAGCATACCTTGGTAAAGAATCAAACTGCATACTATACTCTTGCACACTAATATTACCTTGTCTAAGGTTCAACAACTTATCATCTCTAGATTGTCGTATCTCAACTGGAAAGTAGTGACGAAGAAAGGCCTCAGAAAATTCCTTCCACAAAGCTGGCGGGGCGTTCGGACCCTTGGATCTCTCCCAACTATCATACCAGAAAACCGCTAAATCCCGTAACCAATTAGGAGCCAACTCCACTGCCTCTGTATCAGTACCATGCATAACATAAGTGCAGATGGACCTGATCAATAAAAGTATGTGGGTCCTCTTTGGGGTCTGATCCGGTAAATAGTAGAGGGTCTAGATTAATAAAATCATGAACTCTCGTACTAATCGCTTGCTTCCTAGTCAAAGGTATCGCTGAAAGAAAACTAGGTTAATATTAGATACGAACACTGAAGACTCAACTCTACGCACGATCTAGTTTCAGGAAGAAGGTAACAACCCTAGATGTCATGTAGTCTCCTGCTTATAAATGTGGCGTGCTACACATCCATAATCAAGACTCTACTAGACACGACTCATAGAATACCCCTAGGACAGACTTCCTCTGATACCATGTTTGTCACTTCCCAAACTGGAGTATCATGACTAGAACCCGGGCCATAAGTGCTGCAACATTGCTGGAGCAGGGCCCCGACATACCCATAATTTCTATAAAAAATGCATACCAAGACCATGACAAGTTCAGAGAAGGGATCTCGCTAATAACCGCTGAACTGGGAAGCCTATTGTGGTGGGGGAGCTGCGTCTACCTGTCTATCAAGACCTGCAGCATCCATAAATTAAAAGGACGTCAGTACGAATAAAGTACCGAGTATGTAAGGCAGGAAAGTATAAGTAAGAACAATAATGTAAACGAGGATAAATTATATACAACCTCTAACATCTGGGTACCTCTTAGGGATACTAACATGAAATGCGTGATACATACATATATATACATAAACTTTTAAAACATACGCCTCTGCGAGAAACATCATCATCATATCGTATCCGGCCGTAATAGGCTCGGTAAAACGTACCCGACCACGTGGAGCTCGGTAAGACCCAACTGATCAGTTGTTGTACAATAGGTGTCGTAGCCGGCCGACTATAGCGCGGCTCGGTAGAGTAAAATATATATATATATATATATATATATATGTATATTGCATGTAGGACTCATTGGAATCATATTTTGAACCTTTCAGAGTAATGTATGGTCGATATTCTCTGTACACGTTATTAGCACTAACTCTTCATCAAGAATATTATAAGAATCAGGAAGTACCAACAACATTTATAACATAAGATTAAGAGAAGAAACCTCAACATCAATTGCTCCATAAGAAGGAAAACAATGTAAGTGATGCTAGCTTCTAAGAGTAGAGTATCTTTGGAAGCTCGTTCATTGAATTATGTACAATCGGAGTCGTGCAAAATATGGAAAGGTATAGCCTCACATACCTTGTATATACACTGTCCAACCTCAAGCTATGCAAATGTCACGACTCTTTAATCTACAATATGAGAAACGACAATATCGTTATCGTTTAAGCGTCGTAACTATTATGTATTGACCACAACATATTTTACGGTGAAATAGACAGAACCTCTCCAACATATATGACTTCACACAAGTCAAAACAATCACAAAACAACCCAACACACCGCAATCTCTCCATACAAAAAACGACCACCGTAGTAGTGTCAAACGACCCGAAAATGTTATGGCGAACGACCAGCTCATCACCCTACATCTATTTGGTGTTTCTACACACCCTTCATCCTCAAAAACTCAACAAAGAAGTAGTAAATCACGCAGCCCAACAACAACACAAAACAGTCTGCTACAAGTGAATAACTCAAACTCACGACCTCCGATCACCGTCCGTTGAGTGCTTACACATATAGAACGAATTACCATGAATTTACATCAGAACAAATGGATGAAGGAGTGAAGTAAACTTACCTTATTTGTTGGATAACTAAGCCCTTATCTTTATTCTTCAAACTCTAGGTTTTACCCCTAATTAGAACTTGAAAGGGAGAGAAAATCAATTAGAGTTTGTGGGTAATTTTTGGGAGGAAGGTTGAAGGGGTTTAGGTCTGGTTATTTGTGATATATAATGAGGTTTATATTTCAGTATATAAGAATTTAAATTATCTCTTTGGATGACCCGAAATTTCCTCTTTTTGGGCTCTCATTTAACCAAGTAGGTGACACGCCTACTTGTCACCTAGCAGCATGTGCAGTGTCGCAACAATGCATATATCTCTATTCTCTGATACCTTGTTTATAGATGGTTTAATGAATTGGAAACTATACTCATAGATCTTCAATTTGGTGGGTATATCTCCCCGTAATTCCAAGAAAATTGGGAGAAAAGCTTAGTAACATTTGACCTAAAGTTTAAGTAAAATTATGTACATAAGTTGCGACAACTTTTGTCGACTTTTGTTTCATAAGTCGTTTGACTTCAAGACATATGATACAGATATTATATGATTAAAATACCTTTAAAATGACCTCTTGAGAACATTAACCACCCCTAGGTTTACCCGAAAATACGGGTTACAACATCCTTGATTCATTTAACTTCTAATACTTGTTAATCACCCTTATACACTCTTGTATCATTTAAAACCAATATGATTAACTTCTTATCATCTCAAAGATAATCTCTTCTCGAATTTACGTCGACTAACTTATGGCATGAACCAACATACGTGAATATGGGTTGTAACACATACAACCGTAAAAGAATGCGACTTAAGTTGATTCCAGGTCATAGACAAAGGATTGGATTATTAGAATATTGTATCATGGATTATTAGAGGAAACTAAAGAGTTACATCAACTACGTAAATCAGGAGTCTGATTATTGGACCCAGAAAATTATAGAAATCATGATTGAGAACATAGAAGAATCACTCTTAATATCAGAGGTACAAGAAAGATAGTACAGTAGCCAAATTCTATAGTGTCTCTATGATAAAGCCAGTTAGAAGAGTACGAGCCTCATAAGAAGTCAGTATGAAGCTTCTACCGGATTGTGTATGCACCAGGGGTGCAAGTATTATAGAGCTTCAAGTTGTGGATGTGAGTTATACCTATGTGGAAGGGAGGTTATGAAAGAGATAGAAGATATGATGCGAGATTTTAAGGTAAATTAAGTAAAAGTGAACAATGTACGAGATACTCAAATGCAGAAGGTTGTGAATAGTTTATACTTCGGATAGAAGGTTAGAAGTACGGGGATTAAGTATCCAGGAATGATAGCGGCGTCATCAGTAGCATATCTTCCAGCTTATGGTTTATAGGTACTGAGAGATCTAGTCAATAGAGTAAAAAGAAAAGAAAAAAGGAGTTAGAGACGATGCGATGTCTCGCTTGATGTTCCAGAATAACATAAGAAAATCTATTGGTGCGAGCAAGTTGAAGGAAGGTGGAGAATAATATAAATAGATATGTGTAGGCCGCAAGCTAAAGTATGGTAAAGCGACAAGGTTTTAGGAAGACAGGAGTAATGACAAGAAAGGGCGAGTAAGAAGGTGACAAGAAATGGATAAGTCCTCGGGATTAAGCCCAGGAAAACAAAAGAGCTGGTGGTTTCTCTAAGTTACAAAAATCTCAGTATAGCCTAAATGAACTCCAATGAGTCTAACAATAGTAGCATTTAGAAGAGATGGAATGCTGCCCTGGTAATAGAATAAGGGTGTAATTGTGAAAAAATAAAGGATGACGTTCGAGCCTTCGATTGAGTAATGATTTGAAGAAGAAAAGAAAGAGATTTCATGAATTGCACCGGGTTAAATTACCCACGTAAGGTGAATCACACTGGGATGCTATGAAATATGGTTATGAAAGCATGGTATTGCCCCAGGTGGATTAGTCTAATCATTTCAGATGTTCCTCGATGAGACGTGAGCTCTAGCGGCAGTGTTACATAAAAGGTCAAGTTATCAATGGTAGATTATAGATCAAAATTGAGGTGAATCAACAATGGATAGATAAAAGTTACAAAGTACGAGATGAGATTGGGCCATCACTCTTAAGATGAACAATAATGAAGACGCGTTAAAGGACATAGATTTATACATATAGGATAGGCAATGAAAGTAACCTTGATTCTGGTAACAAACCTCAGTAACGATAAATTGAAGTAAGAGTTATCTTATAGTATGACCTACCTAGATGCAGTAAAGTCTACGGATGGATAAACGGATCTATGAAATAAGGTATAGCAATATTCGTAAGTTCAGTAAAGTACCGAGCGAAGAACTTCAGTATACCCATAGATGCCTGGAGAGACATCTTATCAAGCTCTGTATATGTTTACAAAGTGAGGCCTAGAGATTCGCTAAAAGATGGAGGAAAAAGGAGAGAAGAGTCGCATAGGCGCACTTACAAGGTCAGAGTCATACAAGCTGCATGACTGAAGGTAACAACAGCTACGAGATTGGAAGGATTCCGACCACAAGTCATAGCGTGAAAAAGAGGCCTAAAAGGGGAAATGCCCTGGCCATTGGATTTATTCACAGAACAGTTGCCTAGATGGCAAGAAGAGTACTTAAGTATTAGGAAGACATAGATTGTGAAAATGATAAGTGGATCAGGTAACATTCGAGGACGAATATTCCAAAGGGGGGAATGATGTTACACCCCATGTTTTCGTACATGAAAGTAGGCCATAACTAAATTGATGAAAGCTCGGAAATGAGATGTTACATTCCGCATTTTCGTATGTTAAAGTTTCGTCGTAAGTTAATCGACGTAAGTTCATGACTGATATTATTTTGGGATTATAAGTATTATTCTATTTCAAACAAGTGATAATAAATTCGTGAAGGTTAGAGGGTAAGCGAATCGAAGGAAATGAGTTTCGTCAAAGTTTGACAATTTGGGATGAAATACGGTCCGAGCAATAAGACCTGGTATTTATGGACAAGTACCATACAAGCTACCACATGACCATGATAGTAAGGTGTATAAAATATGTTAAAAGTGAGTAGTATTTTAAGTTTTGAGGTAATTCTTTATTATGTGGATAATTGGATAATTAGTTATTTTAGTGTGATATTAATTATTTAATTAGTATATTTGGATAAGTTTTGATTAATCTCCAACGTGGAAGCCCAAAGAACTCTTGATAATGAGTCTTAACCCACAAAGCAATATGGCACAATCAGGGGAATTTGTGGCCAAAGTCATCAAAAGTGTGCGGCCCACACCCATTATAATAAAAGACTCTTATTCACCTAAATGATGTGCTTGTCTCTACAAAGTAAAGAGTGAGATGCTTATATTTAGTTTTCAAGTAACGGATGGAGCTCACAAAGATCTCTTTACTTCAGTAAGAGAGATGCATCTTTAAGTAATGGATCTCCTTCAACAATTTCATACGAAGTTACACTTCGTAATAGCAATGAGATTTGTAATTCTAAGGGAGTACGGTACAATCTTTCCCAAGAATATCATACAAATTTTTCCCTACTCCAAGTATGTTAAGGTTAAACCCTTCCATCATTTTGGCATGATCTCGTAACTACGTGTGTTTGATAATGAGGCACAAAGAGAAGTTCATACTCCCGAATTTATGTACATTATCCTAGTCTCACAAGAACAGTATTCTCCCTTATCGGAACTTTATATTTAATTGAGTATTGTCTTCTTCTAGTCAAGAGAACAAAGGGTCTATATATAGAGTATTACAGTATTTTCACCACCATCGAGCTATAATCAATAGGCAGGCCCCTATTGGGCAACCTCATATCAGATGGTAAGTCAATTGCCGAGCCTAATATGGCCGAGGGCCTATGAGCGAGCCTAGCATGGCTGAGATACAGAGCCTAGTATGACTGAGCGCCTATGAGCGAGCCAATTACGGTGGACCATTTACATGTTCCGAGCCTTATAGGGCCGAACATCTATTGGATTTACTATATTAAGATGACTTCAAAAAGTAGAATTTTCCTAAAAGATCTATTGAGGTTTGTGTGGCTAAAACCCCTTCTTCTTAGAAATTGAACCCCCATGGTGTCCATACGATTGATGTAAGTTTCAACCTTGATTGATGTAGAAAATGATATTTCTAACGGGCTTGTGTTTTAAGAATTTTTGTGCAATATGTATTTGAATGCTCGCATTATGCTATATTGTCACTTGATGATGTATTTAAGATAACTGCATCTTATATGAAGCATCATTTGTGCTGATAATAAATGTTGGTATGACGAGTTTGAGGAACGATGTCTGTCAAGAATATAAGTTCATTACAACCACCAATCCATATGAAGTTAAGCCACAATAGATCTTGCCAACAATGAGTCATATACGATATTTCCATGGTGATTTAGTTCAATTAGATCAATTCACAACTCCCTTTCATCACTTGTTATACAGCCCTTATCACTTAAATACATTTACGCATTTGAGTTTTTTACCATTCTTTCATACCAACATACTCAAGCATTTAACGAACCTTGCACATGATAGAGTAATCACATAGAAATCACCTTTCAAAATTTCAATTATCACGATAGTCGACTAATAAAATCAGAGAATGAAATCTCACACCTCAACACAACTGGACAATCAATTCACATATACTCAGCAAAAAGCTCATACCGAATGTTTGGACACCAACAATGTGACTCTAGGAAGATTAAATTTAGCCATACATACCTCGAGTCGTCCCCTTTTAATTTCTATCACAATTCACCGGACCATCTAGCACTGTCAATCTATTCCACAATGTGTCATATTTCACTTAGAATTAGGAATCTTGTACCCAATTGAGCATTTTATCAAACACTATGTGACCCCTTAGACTACTAACCCCCTTTTGCGAATAATTACCCAAACTTTTTTTTCCCTTTACTAGATTACGGAATTTAACTCACATGCATGCAAGATTTCACTTTTTATTTTCAAAAACCAACCTATGTGTGTTTTATTCTTATACAAAACCTGAGAAATTGAGGAAATAGGGTGAAGACTTACCTCTTTGAGTGAAGAAGATGACAATAACTCGATAATATCCGGGCTTGAGTGATTTTGAAAAATCATATTGGATGATGTTGAAACCTTCTCTCTCAAGAACTCTTTCTTCTCTCTCTATTTTTGGTCAGAAATCGTTAAAAATAAAGGGAAGGGGTGTTTTATAAAATAGGGGGTCGGGTTTTAAATTTAGAAAATAGGATCCCCGACACAGAAATGCGGTCAGGAATGCGATCACATTCCTGCTATGCGGTCCGCATTCCTGTCGCATAGTTGGCCTTCAAATGGTCCAAAATGGAAACCGCACTGCCCAGGTATGCGACCATTATGCGGTCCGCTTACCTGTTATGTGATCGCATAGTGCGTCGCATAACATCCCTCGCAAAAACCATGGGGCAAGAATGCGATAACTATGTGGTCCGCATACCCAAAATGCGATCCCATTCTGGGCCGCATAGTTTTCCTCCATTTGGATAGTAGCCTGTCCAGGTATGCGACCACTATGCGGTCCGCATACCTGTTATGCGATCGCATAGTGCGTCTGCGAAATATTTGGAAAATTTAATCTTTCAAGTTCTGGATACCTTTTACTCAAAATAGGACTGTTTTAAGAATATTTACAGTTATAAAAGCACAGGGACCTATTCAGGCATTATTTTAGACATAGGAATTTTACGGGTCTTTACAGTGATACTATTGTTGTGGACCGTGTGCATCAATCATGTGTGATATCTATTGGGGGTCTGGAGACTTGGGTGGACCTATTGTTACTCAACATGGTTGATTTTGATAAGATTTTGGGCATGGATTTTCTATCTCCGTGTCATGTTGTTCTTGATTGTCACGCCAAGACCGTGACCTTAGGTATGACAGGATTTCTGAGGGTTGAGTGGAGAGGTTCTTCTGAGTATGTGCCTAATAGGGTGCTTTCTTACCTGAAGGCTCAGCGTATGTTTGAAAAGGGGTGTTTATCGTAGTTGGCTTTTGTGAGGGATGTCAGTGGTGAGACTCCCGCTATTGATTCGGTTCCTGTGGTCCGTGATTTTTCGGACGTGTTTCCTGCATACCTGCCAGGCATGCCACCTGATAGGGACATTAATTTTGGTATTGACCTGGTGCCAGGCACTCGGCCTATTTCTATTCCACCTTATCGTATAGCACCAGCGGAGTTGAAGGGTTTAAAGGAGCAGCTTCAGGAACTCCTAGATAAGGGGTTCATTCGGCCTAGTGTGTCACCTTGGGGTGCACCAGTGTTGTTTGTGAAGAAGAATGATGACTCTATGCGTATGTGTATTGATTATCGGCAGCTGAACAAGGTTACAGTGAAGAACCGGTATCCCTTGCCTCTTATTGATGACTTGTTTGATCAGTTGTAGGGTGCCAGGGTATTTTTCAAGATTGACTTGCATTCTGACTATCATCAGTTGAAGATTCGGGGGCTCGACATTCTGAAGACTGCCTTTAGGACTAGATATGGTCATTATGACTTTCTGGTTATGTCATTCGGGCTGACCAATACCCCGTCGGCCTTTATGCACTTGATGCACATTGTGTTCAAGCCTTATCTTGAATCCTTCGTTATCGTGTTTATTGACGATATCTTGGTATATTCTCGATCTCGGGAGGATCATGAGCAGCATCTGAGGACTGTGCTTCAGACTCTGATGGAGAAGAGGTTGTATGCAGTATTTTTGAAGTGTGAGTTCTGCCTTGATTCAGTAGCTTTCTTGAGGCACGTGGCATCCAACGATGGTATTCAGGTTGATCCGAAGAAGATACAAGCGGTGCAGAGCTGGCCTAGACCATCATCAGCTACCGAGATTCGCAGTTTCCTTGGTTTGGCAGGGTACTATCACCGTTTTGTAGAGGGATTATCATCTATTGCAGCACGTATGAACAGACTAACCCAGAAGGGTGCTCCGTTAAGGTGGACGGAGGAGTGTGAGGAGAGCCTTCAGAAGCTCAAGTCAGCTTTGACTACAGCTCCGGTGTTGGTTTTGCCTACCGGTTCATGTTCTTATACAGTTTACTGTGATGCCTCGAGAGTTGGCCTTGGAGCGGTTTTGATGGAGGACGGTAGGGTGATTGCCTACGTGTCCAGATAGTTGAAGGTGCACGAGAAGAACTATCCAGTGCATGATCTTGAGCTAGCAGCCATTTTCCACGCGTTGAAGATTTGGCGCCATTTTTTGTATGGAGTGCATTGTGAGATTTTCACTGATCACCGTAGTTTGCAGCATCTTCTGAAGAAGAAGGATATGCATTTGCGTCAGAGGAGGTTGTTGGAGCTTCTTAAGGATTATGACCTCACTATTCTTTATCATCCGGGGAAGGCTAATGTAGTGGCCGACGCCCTGAGTCGCAGAGCAGAGAGTTTGGGGAGTCTAGCCTACCTACCAGCGGCAGAGCGACCTTTAGCACTTGATGTTCAGGCTTTAGCAGGTCAGTTGGTGAGATTGGATCTATCAGATCCCCCGTGGGTATTGGCTTGTGTAGCCTCCAGGTCATCTCTTTATGATCAGATTAGAGCATGCCAGTATGATGATCCCAACTGGCTCGTTCTTCAGGACAGGGTCCGCCGGGGTGATGCTAGGGATGTGGTTATTGGTGATAATGGGGTCATGAGGATTCAGGGCCGGATTTGCATGCCCAATGTGGATGGGCTTCGAGAGTTGATTCTACCTGAGGCCCATAGTTCGTGGTATTCCATCCATACGGGTGCCGCGAAGATGTATCAGGATCAGAGACAACATTACTGGTGAAGGCGGATGAAGAAGGATATTGTTGAGTTCGTGGCTCGGTGTCTCAACTGTCAGCAGGTCAAGTATGAGCACTAGAGATCGGGTGGACTGCATAAGAAGTTAGATATTCCAGAGTTGAAGTGGGAGCGGATCAGCATGGACTTTGTAGTTGGGCTTCCATGGACTTCGAGGAGGGTTTGATGCTATATGGGTTATTGTGGATCAGCTGACCAAGTCCGCGCACTTCTTCAGAGCGGTTAACTAAGATTTATATCAGGGAGATTGTTCGATTGCATGGGGTTCCAGTTTCTATCATTTCCGACAGAGGTACACAATTCACATCTCAGTTTTGGAGGGCTGTGCAGAGGAAATTAGGTACTCAGGTTGAGTTGAGCACAACGTTTCATCCTCAGATTGACGGGAAGTCGGAGCAAACTATTCAGATTCTGGAGGACATATTGCGTGCGTGTGTCATTGATTTCAAGGGTTCATGGGACCAGTTTCTGCCACTCGTGGAGTTTGCATATAATAATAGTTATCAGTCGAGTATCCAGATGGCTCTGTATGAGGCTTTATATGGTAGGAGGTGTAGATCTCCGGTTGGTTGGTTTGAGCCGAGCGAGGCTAGGCTATTAGGCACAGACCTGGTTCAGGATGTGTTGGGTAAGGTGAAGTTGATTCAGGAGCGGCTTTGCATGGTACAGTCTCGGCAGAAGAGTTATGCGGACCGGAAGGTCTGAGATGTGTCTTTCATGGTTAGGGAGAAGGTGTTGCTAAAGGTGTCGCCCATGAAAGGTGTTATGATGTTCGGAAAGAGGGGAAAGTTGAGTCCCCGGTTCATTGGGCCATTTGAGGTACTGCAGAGGATTGGAGAGGTGGCTTATAGACTTGCCTTGCCATCTAGCTTAGCGAGCATTCATCCAGTTTTCCATGTTTCGATGCTCCGGAAGTATGTTGGTGACCCGTCTCATATTTTGGACTTCAATACGGTTCAACTCGAGGGTGATATGTCATATGAGGTAGAGCCAATAGCTATTTGGGGTCGTCAGGTCAGAAAGTTGAGGTATAAGAATATAGCTTCAGTGAAGGTTCAGTGGAGAGGACACCGGAGGAGGATGCCACCTGGGAGACCAAGCGGGAGATGCGGAGTAGATAACCTCACTTATTTGAGATTCCAGGTATGTTTCTAGACCCGTTCGAGGACGAGCGTTTATTTAAAAGGGGGAGGATGTAATGACCTGGCCGGTCGTTCCGCGAGATTAGCCCCGTTTTACCTATTTATGTTTATTCATATGTTTATTATCCTATTTATGTTGTATTGGATCAGCTGGTTCGGGTTCGAAGTGGTCGTCGTGAGAACTGAGACACTTAGTCTTTTAAATTGGCTTAATAGTTAGAAAAGTCAACTGGGAGTTGACTTATTGGTAAACGACCTCGGAATGTAGATTTTATGGCTCCGATAGCTTCGTTAGGTGATTTGGGACTTAGGAGTGTGTTCGGAATGTGGTTTTGATGTCCGGTGTAGAACTAGGCTTGAATTGGCGAAATTGAGTTTTTTGGCATTTTCCGGTCTGCAGTGGAAAATTAGCTATCGGGGTCGGAATGGAATTAAGGAAGTTGGAACAGGTTCTGAGTGTCATTTTGGAGGTGTGTGCAAAATTTTAGGTCATTCGTACGTGTTTTGGTTGGTTTCGACATCATTGACGAAATTTAGAAATCTCAAAGTTCATAGGCTTAAATCCGATGCGATTTTGGTGTTTTGGCATTGTTTCGGGTGTTTCGAAGGCTCATTTAAGTTTGAATAAGGTTATGGTACTTGTTTATGTTTTTTGTTGGGGTCCCGAGGGTCTCGGGATGATTTTGGATAGTCATCGGAAGGATTTAAGCTGGAAAATGCGGCTGAAGGAGCTGCTGGTGCCAGGCTTCTAGTGTACGGGCCATCATGCGCAGGTGCAAAATTGGGGGAGCTGGGAAGGAACCGTAGAAGCGGAGGTTTGGGCCGCACCTGCTAGTCTGTAGGTGCGGTAAGTGGAGCGCAGGTGCGGAATTTAGTCGGCTGAAGGAAAGTCGCAGGTGCGAGACTTGGACCGCACCTGCGAGTCGTAGGTGTGGGTTATTAACCGTAGGTTCGAGAAACGGGCCTTAGGTGGACCTCCGCAGGTGCGCACCTGGGACCGCAGGTTCGGGTCTGCAGGTGCAGAGAGAAGGCCGCAGATGCGGTTTTACTGGGCAGGAAGTATAAATAACTGCCTTCGCGAAATTTTTGCACTTTCATCTCTTTTGCATGCGGGTTGAGGCCTTTTGGGAGCAAATTGAAGAGGGATTTCGAGGGTCTTCTGTGGATGTAAGTTTCTTGGACTAAAAAAACTCGATTCTATGTTGATTGACGGATTAGGCTTGGAATTAGTGGAAATTAATGGCATAAATTAGGGGTTTAGGGCTTGGGAAATTGAGGAATTTAGGGGTCAATTGTGGTCGAATTTTGATGAATTTTATATGTATAGACTCGGGATAGGATAAGGATTCTTGTGTTGCGATTTTTATAAAATTCCGAGACGTGGGTCCGGGGCTCGGGTTTGGCCAATTTCGGGAATTTTGGTTAAAATTGATAGTTTTCAATTTGGCCTTGTTCCTATAGCGTATATTGATGATGTTAATCTGGTTTTGGTTAGATTCGGAGCAATCGAAAGCCGATTCGAGAGGCAAGAGCATCACGGATTAGTATTTGGGCCAGTTTGAGGTAAGTAATGACTGTAAATCTTGTCCTAATGGTATGAAACCCAGACTTCATATTTTCTCACTATTTTGGAATGACACACATGCTGGTGACGAGTGTGTGGCGTGCATTAATTTTTGGATTTGGACTTGGTCCTTTCCGCGACAACTATTGAGTTGCGTATTTACTTTTAAATCATATGTTAAATCGTTTTTTAAGACTATTACTATAGTTGGGCTATAAGCCATGTTTGAGGCCTTGTGCCGACTTGTTTAGACCCCTTGGAGGCTTTTACTACTATTTCCTCACTGTGTTGACTTATGAATTAGACTCAGTCATATTATTTTTAACTATTTTCGAAACTCAGCCTTATTTACACTATTTGAGATATAAAATGATATTTTTGGGTCGAGTACCTAAGCCCGAGGGGTTTTTTGAGGGTTTCTGACTGACTGAGGCCGAGGGCCTGATTGTGAGGATATGATATGCTACGAGGTGGCTTGATATTAGCGCTTGGGTGGTAGGAGCCCCTCCGGAGTCTGTACACACCTCCAGTGAGCGCAGGTACCTATTGAGTGCAAGTGCCGAGTGCCGAGTGATTGGGAGGTATGAGTGACAGTGAGGTTGCCTGAGGGGTTGATACTGAGTGATTGTGAGGCATGCTGAGTGATTCATTTCGAGTGATGATTTTCCCGAGGGGCGGTTTGTGGTACATGATGTATTATGGCAATAGGGTTATTTTGTACTACTAGTAGATGCTCATGACAATTGACTCCTAGGTTTTGGGGTAGTGTATAAACTGTTTTATTCATTTTGTTGCTTTAAGCTGCTTAAGCGAAAGAATCTTGTGAAACATCGGGACAGTTTGGAAATTATGAAAAGATTGTGTCAGTATGTGATTGTTGGCTTTCCTAGTTCCACGATAGGCGCCATCACGTCAGTCTTAGTGTTTGGGGCCGTGACACTAACCTAGCTCAAGTCCCTAAATTTTGACTAACTCCCAATTTTTTCAGAAATTTCGGCAGCATTTCCTTTGTAACTAGGCTTATCCACCTACAAGAGAACCACCAAAACCATCCTAACAACACATCCACAACTCAACAAAGCACCACAATGTATATATCCATAACACTAATCTCAGCATTACAAGCACTACATTATCATAATGATACCTGAACATGGACTACACATTTTTAAATCATAACACCTATAAGGTACCTTTCAAATCAAAACCAATTGTTATACAATCAAACGAAAATATTTTCTTTCCACGACACTTTCGGCCTTCAAGGTGGCCTCCTCGACTTACAGGCTTTTCCATAACACATTCACGGAAACAATCCCAACCCCCAAACTTATCTAACAAGGATGACAACTAGATACCTCGCATAAGCTAACTATCCATTAACTTCACCTTCAATAATTCCCACCGGAATGATACTCGAGCTAAAGAAGAGTTCGTGCATTTAAACAAACATATCGGTTAGAGACAGACCCAGAATTAGGGAAAAAACTAGGGTTTTCAGCATTGTAAGTCAAAAATGAAAAGAGAACTCCGAGTAAATCATTGAGTCATAGAAAGAATCATAGAATGATATTAAAACAGAAGCAAAACATTTTTGAAAGAGGGGTTATGAAACCCTAATTTTGAGATGAAAGATCGCTTAGAATAGGAAGGTTTTCGAAGAAAAAATGTAAAAAAAAACTTCATGATATACACAGATCTAAGACAAATCTAAAACAAATCGTAAAAATACCAGGAGTTAGGGTTTCAAAGAGCCTAGAGAAACAAGAAAAACCTTAAAGATGTCACTGGCGTTAGCCGAAAAAGTCATGGCTCTAACTCAGACGACCGGAGGAGGCCAGAAGATGGAATGAGGGACCATGGGTAGGAGTTGAACTGCTCCAGGTTCGCCTGAGGGCCTTAGGGTGTCATTAGACAGGTGTAGGGTGAAGCAGTAACCGGGAGATAATTGGAGACCATAGTTTCCGGCGAGGGAACTAGCCGGAGAAGACGAACAAACTTCATCGGAGGAGGGAGGCAAGGGAAGGTTCTAGAGAGAACCAGAGAGATATAGAGAGACAATGAGAGACCGGGAAAATGAGAGGTCGGAGGGGCGGTAGGTCTCAGTTAATTATGGAAGGTGGAATCTGGGCCATTGATCTAATTTGAGCAACGGCTCAGATAGATCAGCGGTTGGGCCGGGTATGGAATTGATTTGGGCTGGGTATGGAATTGGGTTGTTAAAATCTTATGGGTTGGGTTAGAATTAGGCTAGAATTTAAATAATGGCTAATTGTTAAACACCCATTAAAATTAGATAAATAACTAACAAGAATAGGTAATAGTTGTATAAAAAATGAAATTAATGTTGCATAAATGAAAATTAAGGTACTAAGCTAATATAAAAAATATTTTAAAAAAAGATTAATTGTCGAATTGAAATAGCACGAATGCGCAATTAGGCCGTAGTTACAAAAGTTGTATAATTATAGTTAAATAGTGCCTAATTGGTCAATTTGTGAAATAATTAAATCCCGATTGATTTAAATAGGATTACATATAATATATTGAGATGGGAAACATTTTGAAATTTTTTATAATATGATTTATGAATAATTATTGACTACAAAAAAACTAAATAAATAGTAAATGAGTTGATAAAAATACGAAAAATTGTGGAAAAAAAACATTCACATTAAAAGTGATCTTAAAAATAATATATAGGTTAAAAAGTTAGTTTTTTTTTTTTGAGGAAAAATTAGGTATCAACAGCTGCCCCCTCTTTATCCGGAAATGATGAAAGAGTTGTCGGGAAAATATATGATGGCCAATTTTGACCGAGTAGAAATGGTTCGAATGATCAAGGTCGCACCCTGGTTTCTGAGCTGCCTACATATCCCTGGTTTTACAGGAATCAGGCCGTATGTAGTTCAGGAGTCATTGGCGAAGTATACCGATGAAGTTTCACTAGGACGGACGCAAAGTGCAGGGCCGGGTGGTCAAGGGCTTACGGGATAGTTGGGAGACCTGGAGAGGAACCGCTCCCGCCTGGATGGCTGTTGCTAGCCGAATTACCTGCAAATGAATAACTAGCATATATCATGCATAATTTAAACATGATGCAAATTCCCATTGGACCATGAATGCTGTCTTCGGACAGTTAAGGATGACATCCTCATACCATGATGTCCTGGGCCATGGATTATTTTGATAAGGGATTCACAGGCCATGAAATGATGTTCTCGGGCCATTAGGATGGTGCCTCCGAAACATGACGCCTTTGAATAATGATATGCAAAATGATAAAAAGAGATCCTTATGCCATGACATGGTGTTCTCAGGCTATGAAAATGGTTCCTCCGAACGATGACGCCTTTGGATAGGTCGGCGATGTTTCATCCCATGAAGATGCAATAGCATGATGCTGACAAGACAGAGCTTAGTCTTGCGAATTTTTAAAAAGAAAGCAGAGCTTAGCTCGAAAGGAAACAAAGTGAATAATGATAGAGATAGTGATTGCTTTGAAAAGTGAACGGGAGGTAGTGTTTAACCTCAGAAGGCTGAAAGGTAGCCTTATGCAATATGTGAATGCAGATGGAGGTAGCGTTTAACCTCGGAAGGTAGAAAGGTAGCCTTATGCAATATGCGGATGCAGATGGAGGTAGCATTTAACCTCGGAAGGCAGAAAGCTAGCCTTATGCAATATGCGGATGCAGATGGAGGTAGCGTTTAAACTCGGAAGGCAGAAAGGTAACCTTATGCAATATGCGAATGCATATGGAGGTAGCGTTTAACCTCGAAAGGCAGAAAGGTAGCTTATGCCATATGAGAATGCAGATGGAGTTAGCATTTAACTTCGGAAGGCAGAAAGGTAGCCTTATGCAATATGTAAGGAAGGACGGCAAAAATTCTTAGCTGGTGTTAAATTGCAGTAGAGCATTGTGATAATAAAGAATTGTTTGCGCTGATAATAAGTGTTGGCATGACGAGTTTTAGGAACGATGTCTGTCCTTGGAGAGGATAATATACTTCGGGGCTTTTTGAAATTTTGTTCATGAATCCAAACAAAGATCGTGAGTTTTGTAAAGGAGCAAGGTTAGTTCGCATTCCTGCTGGCTCTGCTTGGCTCGTTTGCTTGATCATGATGATACCGTATGTGCCATTGGGGTAGCGTTCGCTAAACAAGTTGCTTTAGAAAAAAATAAATATACATGATTTTTGTAAAAGTATAATCTATAATCTAAAATAGTTTTAGATGAACCGACGACATGACACAACTTGAGACATTGCGACCTCTCTTGTTGCGGAATTTTGAGGGTCCTCCTAAAAATTCTACCCCAGTTTCCAATTGCGGGGAAAAATAGATTTTTATTGAATTGTGACAGAACCCATAGGGCTGCCTACGTATCCCCTCTTAAACGGGAATCAGGTCAGGCGTAGTTCAAATTACATCACTGAGAAAGCATAAAGATTACACATAGTAGCGCTTGACTGCATCTGAATTAATCGGTTTCGGCCGAACTTCTCCGTCCATTTTTGCAAGTATGAGTGCTCCCCCTATCAGCACTCTATGAACCATGTACGGACCTTGCCAGTTGGGAGAGAACTTCCCCTTGGCTTCATCTTGATGCGGAAAGATTTTCTTTAACACCAGCTGCCCTGGTGTGAATTGTCTCGGCTTGACTTTCTTGTTGAAGGCCCTAGCCATTATGTTGTGAGGAAGAGTGTAAAGCATGAAGGGTGATGACGTGCACAGTTTATTTATATTGTGAGGAAAAGTGTAAAGCACGAAGGGTGATGTCGTGCATAATTTATTTATATGGTGAGGTTGAGAGTAAAAGCACGAAGGGTGATGCCCTGTATTCATATTTATGATTTAGTGAGAATGAGAGTAAAAGCACGAAGGGTGATGTCGTGCATTATATTTACTCTTTGGTGAGGCTGAGAGTAAAAGCACGAAGGGTGATGCTCTGCAAATTTCTTTTCTATTTAAATTGCTTAATTTGTTGTTATCATTGTTGATTTCTGTCTTTTCTTTTTCTCACTCCTTATGTTAGAATTCCCCATTGTATGTCCCTTTCCCATTAATTGTTGTATTGCTTCTTTAATTGATGTTACTTCCAATAGCATGATTATATATGTCCAGGTTTTTATGTGGTGTCATGTCCTAACCTTGTCATTACTTTGCCGAGGTTAGGCTCGACACTTACCAGTACATGGGGTCGGTTGTACTGATACTGCACTCTGCACTTCTTGTGCAGATCCAGGTTTAGGTTCGAGCTAAGATCGAGTTAGAGCTGACACTTCCGCTTGGAGACACGAGGTAGATCTACTGACGTTCACAGATTCCTGGAGTCTCTTCATTATTATTCAGTTGCTGTTTTATCTAGTTCAAAAACAGTTATATATTTTCTTTCAGCCAAATACTTTTAGAAATTCTTAGTAGTTCGTGAATTGTGACTCCAAACCTTGGGTAGCTAGATATTAGTATTAGTTTTGTAGTATCGTTTTAATATATCATATATTATTTTGGTATTATATGTTGTATAGTAGAAAAACTTCGTATATGTTTTAATTGTTTTAAATATCGTAACCCTCTAATGTTGGCTTGCCTAGCAAGAATAGCATTAGGTGCCATCACGGTCCCGACGATGGGAATTCAGGTCGTGACAAGTTGGTATCAGAGAACTAGGTTGCCTAGGTCTCACAACTCACGAACAAGATTAATAGAGTCTGTGGGATCGGTATGGAGATGCCTGTACTTATCTCTCAAAGGCTATAAAGTTAGGAACAAGTTCACTCTAATTCAACTCTGTCGTGCGATTCTTGTTATCCCAATACTGATTAAACTATTCTATTCTTATTCTATAGCAGATGGCGAGAACACGTACCTTTTCTTCTGCTGACCAGCAACCGAATCCTCCAGCAACAGCAGCTCCTACAAGGGGCAGGGGCCGAGGCCATGCCAGAGGCCGAGGCAGGCGCAGGACTTAGCCCAGTGCTCAGGCAGCAGCTCCAGCTACGAAGCCCCATATAGAGCTTAATGATGGGGCTCCAGCTCAGACCGTTCCGGCGGGACCAGCTCAGTTCCCATAGGGTTTTATTGCTACCCCGGTGCTTCAAGATGCCTTGGTCCGACTAGTGGGCCTTAGGGAGAGTGTAGCCTAGACTAGTGCACTCCCCGGGGCAGCAGTCGTATCGCAGACTGGAGGAGGAGTCCAAACTCCTGCTACCCACACTACAGAGCAGACCACTCCTCAGATTCAGACCTCAGTAGCCCATCCAGTTGGCGTAGTTCATCCAGTTGCTGCAGCACCGCTTGTTGATTGGACAACTATGTCCTCCAATGCTTTGTGGAGATTGGATAGGTTTATCAAGCTTTTCCGTGTTCATTTCAGTGGTGCCACTCTTCAGAGGACCCCCGAATACCTTGATAGTTGTCACGAGGTTCTTCGGAACATGGGTATCTTGGAAACCAATGGGGTCAACTTTGCTGCTTTCCAGATAACTGGTTCTGCCAAGAAATGATGGAGGGATTATCTATTGACTAGACTATCTAGGTCACCTACTCTTACTTGGGATCAGTTTTCACACCTCTTCTTGGAGAAGTTTCTACCTATTACGGCTAGAGAGGAGCACCACCGTCAGTTTGAGCGTCTCCAGTAGGGCAACATGATTGTTACGCAGTATGGGACCCATTTCGTGGATTTTTCCCATCATGCTACTCTTTTTCTACCCATAAAGAGGATAGGGTTAGGTGATTCATTCAAGGTCTTGCTCAGCCTATCAGATTGCAGATGGCTAAGGAGACATGGAGTGAGATCTCTTTCCAGGATGCAACCAATGTGGCCCGGCGAGTTGAGTAGTTCTGGGATTGGGAGGTCAGGGGTCAGACAAGAGACGTCGCCATTCCGGTGGATTCAGTGGTGCCTCATCTGGAGGCGGGGTTACTTCCAGTAGAGGCCATTTTTCCAGGCCATTCCATTCAGAACTTGATACATCCCATGGTGCCCCATGTGGTCATGGTTCTCACTTGCCTTATTCTGATCAGCCAGCTCCAATCAGTGCACCTCCTCTTCAAAGTTTTCAGGGTGGTTATGCAGGTCGACAAGGTCAGTTTTTTGGCCAACAGTCTCAGCAGCCGAAGACTTATTATAGTTGTGGTGACCTAAGACATATTGATAGATATTGCCCTCGCGCGTTGGGTAGTTTTCAGTATCAGAGTTCTCTTGCTATAGTTTCGGCACCATCTATCGCACCACCTGCCCAGCCAGCCAGAGGTAGGGATCAGGTAGGTAGAGGTAGGGGCCACATTGTTAGAGGTGGAGGCCAGCCCGCTAGACGGAGGTCCGCCTGTCAGAGGTCATCCCAGAGACATGGTTCAGGGTGTTTGGGCCCAACCTCAATTGTATGCATTTCCAGCCAGATCTGAGGTAGACTCCTCTGATGCTGTTATCACAGGTACCATTTCAGTTTGCAATAGAGATGCTTCAGTTCTGTTTGATCCAGGGTCTACTTACTCTTATGTGTCATCTTATTTTGCTTCGTATTTGGTTGTGCCCCACGATTCCTTGAGCGTCCATGTTTATGTATCTACGCCCGTGGGGGATGCTATTGTTGTAGATCGTGTGCATCGCTCGTGTGTGGTCGTTATTTAGGGTTTTGAAACCAGTGTTGACCTTTTTGCTCCTTGATATGGTTGATTTCGATGTCATATTAGGTATGTATTGGCTGTCACCTTACTATGCTATCTTGGACTGTCACGCCAAGACAGTGACATTATCCTTGCCAGGGTTACCTCGATTAGAGTGGAGAGGGACTCCTGGTCATTCCTCCAGCAGGGTTATTTCATACATGAAGGCTCGGCGTATGGTCGAGAAGGGGTGTTTGGCCTACATGGCTCATGTTCGTGATTCTAGTGCTGAGGTTTCTTCTATAGATTCAATGCCTGTTGTTCGTGAGTTTTTCGAGGTATTTCCTATAGACCTGTCGGGGATGCCACCCGACCGGGATATTGATTTTTGCATTGATGTGGCTCCGGGAACTCAACCTATTTATATTCCTCTATGCCATATGGCTCCACCAGAGTTGAAAGAATGGAAGAAACAACTGCAAGGTTTGCTTGATAAGGTCTTCATTAGACCTAGTGTCTCGCCCTGGGGTGCACCAGTTTTGTTCGTGAAGAAGAAGGATGGATCGATGAGGAAGTGTATAGATTGCTGGAAGTTGGACAAAGTCACTATCAAGAACAAGTGTCTGTTGCTGAGAATTGATGATTTGTTTGATCAGCTTCAGGGTGCTAGGGTGTTTCCGAAGATTGATTTGAGATCGGGCTAACATCAGCTAAATATTAGGGCATCCGGTGTCCCTAAGACAGCCTTTCGGATGAGGTATAGGCACTATGAATTTCTGGTGATGTCTTTTGGATTGACTAATGCCCCAACAACATTTATGGACTTGATGAATCGGGTGTTCAAGCCTTATCTGGATTCCTTCGTAATTGTGTTTATTAAAGACATTCTAATATACTCTCGCAGTCAAGAAGAGCATGAGCAGCACCTCCAGATAGTGCTTCAGACTTTGAGGGACAGTCAGTTGTATGCTAAATTTACAAAGTGCTAATTTTGGTTGGAGTCAGTCCTCTTCTTGGGTCACATCATATCAGCATAGAGTATTTAGGTAGATCCTAAGAAGATTGAGGCAGTCAAGGACTGTCCTAGACCCACTTCAGCCACAGAGATCAGGAGTTTCTTGGGTTTGGCGGGTTATTATCGTCTTTTTGTTAAGGGCTTTTCATCTATAGCGGCCCCAATGACTAAGTTGACTCAGAAGGGTTCCCTATTCAAATGTTCGAACGAGTGTGAGGCGAGTTTTCAGTAACTCAAAAAATCCTTGACCTCAGCAATGGTGTTGGTATTGCCATTATGTTCGGGATCTTTCACATATATTGTGATGCCTCACGTGTTGGTCTCAGAGCGGTATTGATGCAGGAGGGCAGGGTGATTTCATATGCGTCTCGGCAGTTAAATGTTCATGAGAAGAATTACCCTGTCCATGACTTAGAGTTGGCAGCCATTGTTTGAAGGTTTGGAGGCACTATCTTTATGGTGTCATGTGAGGTTTTCATGGATCAACACATCCTTCATTATTTTTTCAAGAAAAAGGATCTCAATTTAAGGCAGATGAGATGGTTAGAGCTACTGAAAGACTATGAAGTCACTATATTGTACCATCCGGGGAAGACCAATGTGGTTGTCGATGCATTGAATAGGAAGGCAGCGAGTATGGACAGCCTTGCATTCATTTCAGTCGCTGAGAGGATGTTTGCTTCAGATATTCGGACTCTGTACAACCAGTTTGTGATGTTGGATATTTCAGAGCCCAGCCATGTTTTAGCTTGTACAGTCGCTCGGTCTTCCTTATTCGAGCGTATCAGAATCGGCAGGATGATGACCCGCACTTGATGGTCCTTAGGAACACAGTTCGGCATGGTGGTGCCAAGCAGGTTACAGTTGGAGATGACAGTGTTTTGAGGATGCAGGGTCAAGTGTGTGGATAATGTTGATGGGCTTCGTGAGTTGATCCTTGAGGAGACTCACAGTTCTAAGCATTCTATTCACTCCGGTGCTGCCAAGATATACCAGGACTTGCGGCAGCATTATTGGTGGTGAAGGATAAAGAAGGATATTGTTGCCTATGTGGCTCGTTGCTTGAATTGTCAACAGGTGAACTATAAGCATCAGAGACCCGATTGTTTGCTTCAGCAGATAGAGATTCCTGAGTGGAAGTTGGAGCATATCACTATGGACTTCGTTGTTGGACTCCCACGGACTCAGAGGATGTTTGACGCCGTTTGGGTTATTGTGGATAGGCTGACTAAATCATCACACTTCATTCATGTGGCAAGTACTTATTCTTCGGAGCGGTTAGCAGATATTTACATTCGGGAGATTATTCGCCTTCACGGTATACCTGTGTCTATCATTTTTGATTGAGGTACGCAGTTTACCTTGCATTTTTAGAGGGCAGTTCAGCGTGAAGTGGGTACGCGGGTGGAGTTGATCACATCATTCCATCCTCAGACGGACTGGCAGTTCGAGCGTACTATTCAGATCTTAGAGGATATGCTCCGCGCCAGTGTTATTGACTTTGGAGGTTCTTGGGACCAGTTCTTGCCTTTAGCGGAGTTTGCCTACAATAACAGCTACCAGTCGAGCATTGAAATGACTCCCTACGAGGCATTATATGGTAGATAATGTAGATCGCCAGTTGGATGGTTTGAGTCGGGGGAGGCTCGGTTGTTGGGTACAGACTTAGTTCAGGAGGCCTTGGATAAGGTCAATATTATATAGGATTGCCTTCGTATAGCTCACTCCAGTAAAAAGAGTTATACCGACCGTAAAGTTCGTGATGTAGCATTCACGGTTGGAGAGAGGGTATTACTTCGGGTATCGCCCATGAAGGGTGTTATGAGATTTGGGAAGAAGGGAAAGTTGAGCCCAAGGTATATCGGGCTATTTGAGATTCTCGAGAGAGTGGAGAAGGTAGCCTATAGACTTGCATTGCCTCTAGGGTTATCCTTAGTTCATCCAGTATTCCATGTGTCTATGCTCTGGAAATATCATGGTGACCCGTCCCACGTGTTAGATTCCAGCTTTTCCAATTGGACAAGGATTTGACCTATGAGGAGGAGCCGGTAGCCATTCTAGACCAGCAGGTTCGTCAGTTGATGTCAATGAGTTACCCTTCAGTCCGAGTGCAGTGGAGAGGTCAGCCTGTTGAGGCAGCTACTTGGGAGTCCGAGTCGGACATGCGGAGTAGATATCCACACTTGTTCTCCAGTTCAGGTACTTTTCTATGTCCGTTCGAGCCCGAATGTTTGTTTTAGAGGTGGAGATTGTGATGACCCAAAGGGTCATCTTATGATTTAAGACTCCATTCTGGGCTCGTTAGCCTTAGAAACAATATTTTTATTCACCTCAATTTGCATGCTCAGTCCGGGCGTGAATCTGGAAAGTCTTTATGTGAAAATACATGAAATAATAATTTTTGAGAGTTAAAATTGATTTTTTGTTGACATTGGTTAACGTATTGAGTAAACAGATACGGACTCGTATTTCGACGGTCCCAGGAGGTCATTATTAAAATATGGGACTTGGGCGTATGCCCGGAATCGAATTCCGAGGTCCCTAGCTCGAGAAATGAATTTTTGATGAAAATTATTAAACTGAAATTTAAAGGAATTAAAGAAATTGATTAATGTTTGAACTCGTTGGTATCGGTCCCGTATTTTTGTTTCGGAGCCCGGTACGGGTCTATTACAAAATATATGTCATGTCCATGAAATTTGGTGAAAATAGGAGTTTATTTGACGTGATTCGGACGTCCGGTTGAGAAGATAGTGAATTTGGAATGTTCTTGAGGAATTCATGAGTTTTGATGCTAAGTACGTAGTTTTAGGTATTAGTTTAGAGATTTGATCGCACGAGCAAGTCCGTAGGTGTCACGACCCGAAATCCCACCTTCAGGTCGTGATGGTGCCTAACGTTGCACCCGCTAGACAAGCTAACGTGTTAACTGTATTGATTTATTAACAAGTGAAAATAGCAAACACTGACTATGTATCTGAAATAAAGTGCGGAAGCAATAACATAATTCTAAATAAACATAGCTATTAACGCAGAAATCCCCTTTAAGTACAACCCAAAAGTGGAGTCACAATCTCACGAACTAGTCTAAGATTTGACTAAGAATATTAGTTTGAAAATAAATGATGTATCTGTTTGGAAAACACATAAAAGACAGGATGAACGATAGACAGGGACGCCGAGATCCACGAACGCCATGCGGAACTACCTCGGTGTCGTCTGGGATGGACTGAAGGACACTCCCACTAGCAATGGCCATTGGGTCCGGCTGCATAATCTGCACAATATAAAGAAGTGCAGGTGTAGCATTAGTAAAACCGACCCCATCTACTGAGTAAGTTCCGAGCCTAACCTCGGTGAAGTAGTGACGAGGCTATGACACGACAACAAATTGTACCTGTGTAGTTTAGTAGTATAGCAGAAAAATAAACAAGAATACAATTATGGAGAAGAACATGCTGGGGATAAGAGATAGCAAATAATGAAATGACAGAAACGAAACTATACTCTAAATTATCCGAAAATAATAACGGGGATGGACAACACAAATTAAAAAGTGAAAAGAAACGGCACGGCATGTCCCCCCGTGCATGACAATGTAAAATATGGCACGGAATGTCCCCTTGTGCATAAAACACATAAACATGGCACGAAATGTTCCCTCTTGCATAAAACATCACGATCACGGCACATAATTTCCCCTCGTGAATATATATATATATATATCAACACAGCACGGAATGCCCCCTCGTGCATAATAATCATAAACACGGCACAGAATGTCCCCTCGCACATAGATAATAATCAATCGGCACAGAATGTTCCTTCGTGCATAAATATAATCAACCGGCACGGAATGTTCCTTCGCATAAATAATAATCAATCGACACAGAATGTTCCCTCGTGCATGATGAGTGTAAAAGCAACAATTGATATGAAAGCTTAACAATACGACATTTCAAATGTTCAGAAATAATCAACAAAAATTCTACTGATAACCAATCTCACTCAGAGGTATAATGTCAATAGTAAAATCCTCGATCGAACACATAATCAATAATTTTTCTACGTCATTAAATAACCTCAAGGTACCACTTTCAAGGTTCCAAATAATTCACAACACGGAGAATATCAAAGAACATTAAACAACTCATCAAAATCGACTCACGAGCATGCTTGACCACAACATATAGGTACCCTTCACCTCACTTATACATTGGACATGAATTACACATAGCAAATAGCACTCTATACCTATTGCCTCAAGCTAAGGTTAGGCCAAACACTTACCTCGGCTCCAAGAATGCAAGTCAAGCCTCAATCACGGCCTTTCCTCTTGAATCCGACTCCGAAACGATAATATCTAGACATAATTGACTTAATAACAACAATAATAATTCAATAACTCAATCCCAAAGCCTAATTATACATTTCCCATAATTCTTCCAAAAATACCAAAGTTCGACCCCGGGCCCGCTTGGTCCAAACTCGAGGTTCGGACCAAAACCCGATCACCCATTCCCCCAGGAACCTGAATATACAATTTGTTTTGAAATCCGACCCCAGCATGAGGTAGAATTCCCAAAATTTCCAAAATCCCTAACTCTACCTAAAACCCCCAATTTCTACCCTTGATTTCATGTTTTTAGGCCTAGATTCTAATGACTGATGAAGGAAAATGAAAGAAACTAGAGTTAAAATCACTTACCTAAGTGGTTATGGAGGAAGAGTAGCTTGGAACTCGGCTATGGGGCTTTGGAGAAGAAGGAGAGGGTGAAAATATGAAGAATCCCGAAATAGCATTATGTTTTAAGGCTTTAAAATCACTGGGCGAATTTACTCTACGCGATCGCGGAAAGGAAGTTCGATCGCAGAGAGTACTGGGTTTTAGACTTATGCGATAGCGAACAAGGGACTGCGATCACGGGAGTACTCGACATTGACCATTGCGATCCCGACCAAGCGATCGCGTTTGTGTGGAGCAACACGCTGCCCTGCCCCCAGATCCCTTTAATGCTATGAGATTGCGTGAGGCCTCTCGCGATCGCGTAGAGCACTACCCCTAGGCTCTGCGATCGCGTCCAAGGCCCTGCGCGCATAGGGTAATTTCCCAACCCCATCCATATGAACATCGCGATCGCGTGAATCACACCGCGATCGTGGAAAGCAAATCACAGAACACCAAAACAGCCCAAAAACACCAGAAATTTCCTAATTTTAGCACCCCAACACCTACCTGAAACTCACCCGAGCCCTCGGGGCTCAAAACTAAATATACGCACGACTTCAAAATCATCCTACAAACTTATTCGAGTAATATGACCATCAAAATAACAACAAAAACAATGAATTAAACTCCAAAATCTATAGAATTTTCTCAAACTTCATAAACTTCTAAATTCTCCAATTTTGATCCGAAACACGGCAAACAAAGTCCATTTCTTACCAAATTTCACAGATAACTCACATAACACATACTGAACATGTTCCGGGCTTCGGAACCATAATACGGGCTCAGTAACACAGATTTCACATCAAAGTTCATTTTCAAAAGTCTTTCTTATTTTCAGAAAACAATTTTCTTTAAAAATTTATTTCTCGGATTTGGGACCTCGAAATTCGATTCCGGGAAAACGCCCAGATCCATATTTTCCTACGGACCCTCCAGGACCTTCAAATCACGGGTCCGGGTTTACCAAAAATGTTGACCAAAGTCAACTTTATTCCTTTAATTATCATAAATTCAACTTTTTAACACATTTCCACATAAAGACTTCCCGGCCACGCGCTTGGGCTGTGCATACACATGGAGGTGAGATTAATAGAGGCTTTCTGGGCCTCAGAACACAGTTTTTGCTAAATTTACACAAGATGACCTTTTGGGTCATCACTATCTCCACCTCTAAAACAACCGTTCATCCTCGAACGGACATAGAAAAGTACCTGAATCGGGGAAAAGGTGGGGATATCGGCTGTGCATCTCGGGCTCGGACTCCCACGTAGCTGCCTCAATAGGCTGACCTCTCCACTGAACACGAACCGAAGGATAACTCTTCGATCTCAACTGTCGCACCTGCCGGCCTAATATAGCTACCGGCTCCTCCTTATAAGACAAATCCTTGTCCAACTGGACACCACTGCAGTCAAGTACATGAGATGGATCCGCAATATACCTCCGGAGCATAGACACGTGAAATACCGGATGCACAGCTGACAGACTAGGTGGCAAGGCAAGTCTGTAGGCCACCTCTCCTACCTTGTCCAGAATCTCAAATGGACCAATGAACCTAGGGCTCAACTTGCCCTTATTTCTGAATCTCATCACGCCTTTCATGGGCGACACCCAAAGAAATACCCGATCGCCTATCATAAATGCCAAATCTCGAACTCTGCGATCTGCATAACTCTTCTGCCTGGACTGAGCTGTACGAAGTTTATCCTGAATGATCTTCACCTTGTCCAAGGCATCCTGGACTAACTCAGAACCCAACAATCTAGCCTCTCCCGGCTCAAACCATCCGATTGGAGACCGACACTGTCTACCATACAACGCCTCATACGGAGCCATCTGAATGCTCGACTGATAGCTGTTGTTGTAGGCAAACTCAGCTAAAGGCAAGAACTGGTCCCATGAACCACCAAAGTCAATGACACAAGCTCGCAAAATATTCTCCAAAATCTGAATAGTACGCTCGGACTGCCCGTCCGTCTGAGGATGAAATGCGATGCTCAAATCAATATGTGTGCCCAACTCTCGCTGAAATACTCTCCAGACATGTGAGGTAAGCTGAGTAACTCGGTCTGATATAATGGATATGGGCACACCATGCAGTCTAACAATCTCTCTCATGTAGATCCTTGNACATCCTCTGAGTCCGTGGGAGTCCAACTACAAAGTCCATGGTGATATGCTCCCACTTCCACTCGGGAAGCTGAATCTGCTGCATCAAACCACCGGGTCTCTGTTGCCCATACTTAACCTGCTGATAGTTCAAGCACCGAGCTACATAAGCTACAATATCCTTCTTCATCCTCCGCCACCAATAGTGCTTCCGCAAGTCCTGGTACATCTTTGCGGAGCCTGGATGAATAGAATACCGCGAACTATGGGCCTCTTGAAGTATCAACTCACGAATACCATCCACATCAGGTACACAAATCCGACCCTGCATCCTCAAAACTCCCTCAACATCAACCATAACCTGCTTGGAATCTTCGTGCTTGACTTCTATCTCTAAGAACACATAAATGAAGATCATCATACTACCTGGCCCGAATATGGTCATACAATGAAGAACGAGCCATGGTATGGTCCAAAACACTGCTAGTCTCAGAAACCTCCAATCTCACAAATCGGTTGGCTAAAGCCTTAACATCCAAAGCAAGAGGTCGCTCTCTGACTGATAAATAGGAAAGACTACCCATACTGGGTGACTTCCAGCTCAAAGCATCGGCCACCACATTGGACTTCCCCGGATGATAAAGAATGGTAATATCATAATCCTTCAACAACTCTAACCATCTCCTCTGCCTCATGTTCAAGTCCTTCTGTTTGAACAAATACTGTAAACTCTTATGATCCGTGAACACCTCACATGGCACACCATACAAATAATGCCTCCAAATCTTCAATGCATGCATAATAGCTGCTAACTCCAAGTCATGAACTGGATAGATCCTCTCATGAACCTTTAACTGACGAGAAACATAGGCTATAACCTTTCCATCCTGCATCAACACTGCACCAAGCCCAACCCATGAAGCATAACAATACACAGTATACGATCCTGAACCTGTGGGCAAAACTAACACTTGTGCCATGGTTAAGGCTGTCTTGAGCTTCTGAAAGCTCGCCTCACACTCCTCAGACCACCTGAACTGAGCACTCTTCTGAGTCAACTTGGTCATCAGGGATGCAATGGATGAAAAGCCCTCCACAAATCAGCGATAATAACCTGCTAAGCCCAAGAAACTCCAGATCTCTGTAGCTGAGGTGGGTTTAGGACAATCTCTAACTGCTGAAATCTTCTTGGGATCCACCTGAACACCCTCTGACGATACCACATGGCCTAGAAATGCAACTGAACTCAACCAGAACTCACACTTGGAAAATTTTGCATACAACTAACTATCCGTCAAAGTCTGGAGGATGACTCTAAGGTGCTGCTTATGCTCCTCTCGGCTGCGAGAGTATATCAATATATCATCAATGAAAAAGATCACAAATGAGTCAAAATAAGGCCTGAACACTGAGTGCATCAACTCCATAAAAGCAGTGGGGGTATTTGTCAGCCCAAATGACATCACTAAGAACTCATAATGCCCATAAGGAGTGCGAAAGGCTGTCTTAGGGACATCAGATGCCCTAATCCTCATTTGATGGTAACCAGATCTCAAGTCAATCTTGTAAAACACTGAAGCACCCTGAAGCTGGTCGAATAAATCATCAATCCTCGGCAAAGGATACTTGTTCTTAATAGTAACCTTATTCAACTGCCGGTATTCAATACACATCCTCATCGATCCATCTTTCTTCTTGACAAAAAATACTGGAGCACCCCAAGGAGAAACACTAGGCCTAATGAAGCCTTTATCCAACAAATCCTGCAACTGATCCTTCAACTCCTTCAACTCTGGCAGGGCCATACAATACGGCGGAGTAGAAATAGGCTGGGTGCCCTAAGCTAACTCAATACGAAAATCAATATCCCTGTCAAGTGGCATACCCGGCAGGTCAGCAGGGAATACCTCTGGAAACTCACGAACCACGGGCATAGACTCCAAGGAAGGAACCTCGGCACTAGAATCACGAACATAGGCCAGATAAGCCAAACAACCCTTCTCGACCATGCGCTGAGCCTTCATATAAGAAATAACTCTACCAGAAGAATGACTAGGAGTCCCCCTCCACTCAAAATGAGGCACCCCTGGTAAATCCAAGGTCACTGTCTTGGCATGACAGTCCAGAATAGCATAATAGGGGGATAACCAATCCATCCCCAATATAACATCAAAGTCAACCATATCAAGAAGCAAAAGATCAACCTGAGTCTCCAGACCACCAATGACTACTAAGCAAGCACGGTAGACTCGATCTACCACTATAGAATCACCCACCAGCGTAGACACATGCACATCAGTACTCAAGGAATCACAGGGCATACTCAAATAAGGGGCAAAATATGAAGACACATAGGAGAATGTAGAACCCGGATCAAATAACACCGAAGCCTCTCGGCTGCAAATTGAAACCGTACCTGTAATAACTACATCAGAAGCCTCACCATCAAGCCTGGCAGGAAAAGCATAGCACCGGGGTTGAGCCCCTTCAACCCGATCATCTCTGGGTCGACCTACTGCGGCCTGACCTCTACCTCTCGTTGCATGTCCTCCACCTCTATGAGTTTGACCTCTACCTCTGGCACCCCAACCGCCACCCCTAGTTGGATGAGGGGGTAGGAGTGCGCCTGATGCGGGAACCATGGCACTGGAACCCTGATACTAAGACCCACCCGAATCTCGAGGGAAAAACCTGGAAATATGCCCCAAACCACCGCAAGTATAACAAGGCCTCTGCTGATGTTGCTTCTTACTCTGGAACGGGCCCTATCGACTCTGATAACCACCCTAGAAACTCTGAAGCAGCGGTGCACTGATAGGTGCTGGTGGTGCACCAATAGGAGCTGGCGGTGCACTATGAGCTACCTGAAGTGCCGACTGATAGGGTCTGGGAGGATGACCTCTGCCTGAAGAATCCCTACCCCTAGATGAGGCTCCACTGAAATGACCGAAGTGATGGGGCCTCATGTCAGCCCCCTGACCACCACCCTGTGACATAATCATCTCAATCCTCCTGGCCACATTGGCCGCATCCTGGAACAACATATCAGTACCTGACTCCTTGGCCATCTGAAGCCTGATGGGCTGAGCCAAACCCTCAATAAACCTTCTCACTCTCTCACGATCAGTGGGGAGTATCATAATAGCATGCCGAGCTAGAGTGATGAACCTGGTCTCTTACTGAGTGACAGACATGGATCCCTACTGGAGGCGCTCAAACTGCCTCCGAAGATCCTCCATCTGAGTAACTGGAAGGAACTTCCCCACGAATAACTCGGAGAACTGAGCCCAAGTCAATGGTGCAGACCCGGCTGGCCTGTTCAAGTAATAGTCTCTCCACCAAGTCTTGGCGGAACCCGAAAGACGAAAGGTAGCAAAATCAACTCCATTGGACTCTACTATGCCCATGTTCCGAAGAACGTCATGACAGCTGTCCAAATAATCCTGGGGATCCTCTGATGGTGAACCAGTAAATGTAGTAGTGAACAACTTGGTGAATCTATCCAATCTCCATAAAGCATCTACTGACATAGCTGCTCCCTCAATTGTCTGGGCCACAATGCCCGACTGAGCTACTCCGGTCATCTGAGGTGCCGGAGTCTGGAACTGAGGAGCTAGTTGCTCTGGCGTGCGAGTAGCAGGAGTCTGGGTCCTTCCACCAGCCTGAGAGACGGCTGGTGCAGTAGGAAGAAGACCGGCCTGAGCCACACTCTCCATGAGTCCCACTAAGCGGACTAGAGCGTCCTGAAGCACCGGGGTGGCAATGAACCCCTCTGGTACCTGAGCTAGTCCAACTGGAACTGTCTGAGTAGGAACCTCACCGGCAAAGTCTACCTGTGGGTCCTCTACTGGGGTTGCTGCTCTGGGCTGAGCCCTGCCCCTGCCTCGGCCTCTAATACGGCATTGGCCTCGGCCCCTCGTAGGAGCTGCAACAGGAGAATCGGGAAGCTGATCGGTAGATGAGGAAGCACACGTTCTCGCCATCTGCGAGAGAATAGAATCGAAACTCAATTAGCATTTAGAATTCAAATCGCACGACAGAAGTACAGACGTCTCTGTACCGATCCCTCAGACTCTGCTAAGGTTGTCCGTGAGTTGTGAGACCTAAGTAACCTAGTGCTCTAATACCAACTTGTCACGACCCGAAATCCCACCTTCAGGTCGTGATGGCGCCTAATGTTGCACCCGCTAGACAAGCCAACATGTTAACTATATTGATTTATTAACAAGTGAAAATAGCAAACACTGACTATGTATCTGAAATAAAGTGCGGAAGCATTAACATAATTCTAAATAAACATAACTATTAACGCAGAAATCCCCTTTAAGTACAACCCAGAAGTGGAGTCAAAATCTCACGAACTAGTCTAAGATTTGACTAAAAATAACAGTTTGAAAATAAATGATGTATCTATCTGAAAAACACATAAAATACAAGATGAAAGATAGACAGGGACACCGAGATCCACGAACGCCATGCGGAACTACCCCGGTGTCGTCTGGGATGGACTGAAGGACACTCCCACTAGCGATGGCCACTGGGTCCGGTTGCGTAATCTGAACAACATAAAGAAGTGCAGGTGTAGCATAAGTACAACTGACCCCATGTACTGAGTAAGTGCCGAGCCTAACCTCGGCGAAGTAGTGACGAGGCTAGGACACGAGAACATATTGTACCTGTGCAGTTTAGTAGTATAGCAGAAAAATAAACAAGAATACAGTTATGGGGAAGAACATGATGGGGATAAGTGATAGCAAATACTGAAATGACGGAAATGAAACAATAGTCTTAATTATCCGAAAATAATAACGGGGATGGACAACACGAATTAAACAGTGAAAAGAAATGGCACGGCATGTCCCCTCGTGCATAACAATATAAATATGGCACGGAATGTCTCCTCGTGCATAAACACATAAACATGGCACGGAATGTCCCCTCGTGCATATATATATATATATATATATATATATATATATATATATATCATCAACACGGCACGGAATGTCCCCTCGTGCATAATAATTATAAACACAACACGGAATGTCCCCTCGCGCATAAATAATAATCAATTGGCACAGAAGGAATGTTCCTTCGTGCATAAATAATAATCAATCGGCACAAAACGTTCCTTCGTGCATAAATAATAATCAATCGGCACGGAATGTTTAAAAGCAACAATTGATATGAAAGCTTAACAATACGACATTTCAAATGTTCAGAAATAATCAACAAAATTCTACTGCACCGGCAAGAGACTCAGCTATAACAAATCTCACTCAAAGGTATAATGTTAACAGTAAAATCCTCGACCGAACACATAATCAATAATTTTTCTACGTCATGAAATAACCTCAAGGTACCAATTTCAAGGTTCCCAATAATTCCATACACGGAGAATATCAAAGAGCAATAAACAACTCATCAAAATCGACTCACGGGCCTGCTTGACCACAACATATAGGTACCCGTCACCTCATCTATACATTGGACATGAAATACACATAGCAAATAAGACTCTATACCTATTCCCTCAAGCTAAGGTTAGGCCAAACACTTACCTCGGCTCCAAGAATGCAAGTCAAGCCTCAATCACGGTCTTTCCTCTTGAATCCGACTCCAAAACGATAATATCTAGACATAATTGGCTTAATAACATCAATAATAATTCAATAACTCAATCCCAAAGCATAATTATACATTTTCCATAATTTTTCCAAAAATACAAAAATTCGACCCCGGGCCCGCTTGGTCCAAACTCGAGGTTCGGACCAAAACCCGATCACCCATCCCCCCAGGAACCCGAATATACAATTTGTTTTGAAATCCGATCCCAAAATGAGGTTGAATTACCAAAATTTCCAAAAGCCCTAACTCTACCCAAAACCCCCAATTTCTACCCTTGATTTCATGTTTTTTGGCCTAGATTCTAATGATTAATGAAGGAAAATGGAAGAAACTAGAGTTAAGATCACTTACCTAAGTGGTTATGGAGGAAGAGTAGCTTGGAACTCGGCTATGTGGCTTTGGAGAAGAAGGAGAGGGTGAAAATATGAAGAATCCCGAAATAGCATTTTGTTTTTAAGGCTTTAAAATCAGTGGGCGAATTTACTCTACATGATCGCAAAAAGGGAGTTGCGATCGCGGAGAGTACTGGGTTTTAGAGTTACGCGATCGCGAACAAGGGAGGACTACGATCGCGGGAGTACTGGACACCGACCATCGCGATCGCGACCAAGCGATCGCGTTCGCGTAGAGCAACACGCTGCCCTGCCCCCAGATCCCTTTAACGCTATGTGATCGTGTGAGGCCCCTCGCGATCGCGTAGAGCACTACCCCCAGGCTCTGCGATCGCGTCCAAGGCCCTGCATTCGCATAGGGTAATTTCCCCACCCCCATCCATATGAACATCGCGATCGCGTGAATCACGCCGCGATCGCGAAAAGAAAATCACAAAACACAAAAACAACCCAAAAACACCAGAAATTTCCTAAATTTAGCACCCCGACACCTACCTGAAACTCACCCGAGCCCTCGGGGCTCAAAACCAAATATACACACGACTTCAAAATAATCCTAGGAACTTATTTGAGTAATATAACCATCAAAATAACATCAAAAACAATGAATTAAACTCCAAAATCTATAAAATTTTCTCAAACTTCATAAACTTCTAAATTCTCAAATTTTGATCCGAAACACATCAAACCAAGTCCGTTTCTTACCAAATTTCACAGATAACTCACATAACACATACTGAACCTGTTCCAGGCTTCAGAACCATAATACAGGCTCGGTAACACATATTTCACATCAAAGTTCATTTTCAAAAAGTCTTTCTTATTTTCAGAAAATAATTTTCTTTAAAAATTCATTTCTCGGACTTGGGACCTCGGAATTCGATTCCGGGCATACGCCCGGATCCCATATTTTACTACGGATCCTCCGGGACCGTAAAATCACGGGTCCGGGTCCGTTTACCAAAAATGTTGACCAAGGTCAATTTATTCATTTAATTATCATAAATTCAATTGTTTAACACATTTCCACATAAAGACTTCCCGGCTACATGCTCGGGTTGTGCACACACATCGAGGTAAGATTAACGGAGGCTTTCAGGGCCTCGGAACACATTTTTTGCTAAATTTACACAAGATGACCTTATGGGTCATCACATTAGGATATTTTTAGACTTGTGTGCATCTTTGGTTTGGAGCCCCGAGGGCGCGGGTGAGTTTCGAGTAGGCTTTGGGATGTTTTGAACTTAGTGAAAACCTGTTATTTTGCTGTTTCTGGTGCACATGTGAATTGTTCTTCATGTTCGCGAAGCTTCTCTCGTGAACGAGGAGTGTAAACTTACTGAGGGAGAAATCCTTCTTCGCGAACGGGAGGTATTGGACGCGAACGCGAAGCACTAGGGGGTAGTACCTTTCGCGAACGCGACCAGCCCTCCGCGAACGCGATGAGTTATGGGACCTGGGGGAGGGGAGTCGAGTTGTTCTTCGCGAACGCGATATTCAGTTGGTCTTACCATCGGGAACGCGAACGACACATCGTGAACGCGAAGGCCTTTGGGCCACAAAGCATCGCGAGCGCGACAGGCCCTTCGCGAACGCGAAGAAGGCCTGCCCAGCAATTAAAAACAGAACCTAAAAACAAGATTAGGCCTTTCTTTCATATTTTCAAAACCAAGAAGGCTTAGAGGCGATTTTCAAGAAACAAGTTCTTCCCCAAAGTGCTGGTAAACGATTCTAAAATATTTTCTATTACCCATTGTTTTTCATCACTTTTCAATAAAAAATCTAGGGTTTTCATGGTAGAAATTGGGGTTTGGGTAGAATTAGGAAATTTTGCATAATTGGAATTTAGACCTCGAATTGAGGTAGGATTTTGAAACTAACTGCATATTCGGGCTCGGGGGTGAATGGGCAGATGGATTTTGGTCCAAACCTTGAGTTTGGACCAAGCGGGTCCGGGGTCGGTTTTTAACTTTTTTGGGTAAACATAGGAAAGCCATGATTATGCACTAAAGTTAATTCATTTAGCAATAATTAATGATATTGAAATAATTATGATTAGATACGAGTGGGTTGGAGGTGAATTCTAAAGGAAAAGTTGTACTTGAGTAGTGAGTGGCCTGCGAAATCGAGGTAAGTGTAGTGTCTAACCTTAACTTGAGGGAATAGGTATTGTGTGACTACTTGCTACTTGTTTTATTTTTGAATACGATGTATAGGTAAGCTGACGTGTACCTATTAGTTGTGGTCGAGTCATAATATGCGAGTGAAATTTCATTCTTGTTATTTTTGTAGTCTTAAAGCCTATTATCCAAGTTTATTTTTTCTATTGAAATGTTGGAAGAATTGTATCCAGTTCCACCGAGATGGATAACATTGTGAATATTGATTTGAGGTTGAGGTATTAAATTGTGAAAGTAATTATGAAGAAATGCTGATTTCTTGTAAAAATTTCTCTTTATCTATTGTTAATAATTTTGTGATTGGTGAAGAAGAGTGTAAAGCACGAAGGGTGGAGTGGAACATAGTAGATCTTATTCAGGCTGTTATGGGAGACGAGGCTTTTCTAATTCCAGGACACCTCCAAGATACCTATTACGATGAGAATGGGGATAAGCTACTCAGGATATCCTGATAACTTACCCACCTCGAGCTGATTATGACAAACCCATTTACGCCTTTGAATGAGAGTGCCGTGCAAGATTTATTTATATTGTGAGGAAGAGTGTAAAGTACGAAGGATGATGCTGTGCATAATTCATTTATATTGTGAGGTTGAGAGTAAAAGCACGAACGGTGATGTCGTGTATTCATATTTATGATCTGGTGAGAATGAGGGTAAAAGCACGAAAGGTGATGTCGTGCATTCTATTTACTATTTGGTGAGGCTGAGATAAAAGCACGAAGGGTGATGCCTTGCAAATTTATTTTCTATTTAAATTGCTTAATTTGTTGTTATCATTGTTGATTTCTGTTTTTTCGTTTTCTCACTCCTTATTTTAGAATTCCCCATTGTATGTCCCTTTCCCATTAAATTGATGTATTACTTCTTTAATTGATATTACTTCCAATAACATTATTATATATGTCCAGGTTCTTATGTGGTGTCCTGTCCTAGCCTCATCCCTACTTTGCCGAGGTTAATCTCGACACTTTTCAGTACATGGGGTCGGTTGTACTGATACTGCACTCTGAACTTCTTGTGCAGATCCAGGTTTAGGTCCGAGCTAAGTTCGAGTTAGAGCTGAAACTTCCGCACGGAGACAAGAGGTAGATCTACCAAATTCCGCAGATTCCTGGAGTCTCTTCATTATTATTTAGTTGTTGTTTATGTAGTTCAAAAATAGTTTTATATTTTCTTTCAGCCAAATACTTGTAGAAATTCTTAGTAGTTCGTGAATTGTGACTCCAAACCCTGGGTATCTAGATATTAGTATTAGTTTCGTAGTATTGTTTTATTATATCATATATTATTTCGATATTATATGTTGGATGGTAGAAAGACTTCGTATATGTTTTAATTGTTTTAAATCTCGTAACCCTCTAATGTTGGCTTGCCTAGCAAGAATATCGTTAGGCGCCATCACGGTCCCGACAGTGGAAATTCGGTCGTGACACAACCACCCCGGCAAGTCACATACCAACAAATTAGCATAGAATAAGCAATAAATTGGGGAACGAGGATACAATACTCAAAAAGACCGGCTGGATCGTTACACTAGAAATTACTAATCATCCTTAAAAAAAATTTAAACTCAATTATATCTTATTCTACCTATAATTTCCTTATAAAATACTTCATCTATGTGTGATCTGTTAGAAAGTTTAAGGTTTAATTATTTCTAAATAAAATAATGTAATATTTTTTGAGACAAAATAAAAAGAAAAATATGATACGTAAATTGAGACCAAGGAATAACATTTTACTATTAACATTATATCTGCATGAGACGATACTATTTTCTTTTAAATTTTTGTCTACTCCTTTACAAAGAAAGAACCGGTAAATAAAAGTTGAAGTAATCTTTCTGCTAATGAATTGTTATGACAAACAATTTACATAAAGCAAACAAAAGGAGTATACCAAAAGTTTTATTTGTCAACTTTATCTCATTTATTTCCTCCTAAAAAGTGCCTAAATATTTCTTGATTCCAATTAATTTTAGATTCATCACCCATTCTTCACTTTTTCACTCATGACTCTCCCTTAATTATTATTATTTTCACTCATGACTCTCCTTCTACTTTAATATATTCAATTTAATCCATCTTACTCATAGTGAAACAAAGTAAGTAGTAGGGTTGAAGGATGTCATCGTGTACTCATTGCTCTAAAATACACCTAATATAGCCAGATTGAGCGAAGTTATCATACCGAGATATTTTACCTTCTACTAATATAAATACCAATTAACCTTGCCTACAAATATTAAGTTATCACCTAGCGTCTTTTATATTTATATTTATATTTATATTTATTTTATATTATATTAAAAGCATGAATGTCTTTAGCGAAATGCCGTTTGCGTTTTTTATTCTTTAAAAATAAAGTTTACATCGCGTAAAATAGTAATTTACTTATTTTTCTAATATATAGGAATACTCATTTAATTATTTTCCTTATATGTAGGAATACTCATTTAATTATTTTCCTAATATTTAAGACTACAAAATCAACTAAATTTTATATATTACATTCTTCCTTATTTGGATTATGTAGAAAATTTTTAATATTTAGAACTTCAAAAATATTAACATTTTATTTTATAAAAAATTTGACACTTAAATTACATATAAATGGCAAGAAAAGCAAAGAATTAAAAATAGTAACCAAATAGGATGTAACCACTTGGTATTTAAAAGTTTATCCCTTTGGACAGATACCAAAAATTCAATCAAAAAAAAGAAAAAGGACGTGTGACGTTCTTGGAAGATGATGGAGTAACTTTTTTTATGTTTTGATTTAGGTGAAACTCTTTTATATACTAAAATACTTTAAAATATACAAAACTATTTCCCACTCATTTGATTTTCTTACAATTTGACAAAAGAATGTTTTTCGATAAAATATAATTATAATCGAATATTTAAAATTTGGTATAAGCTAATGTAAAGAATTTAAATCAATAAAATAAAACTTATATTTTTTATTGTTGAAAATAAATAATTAAGTATTTGGAATAGCTAATTAGCAAAAAAAATAATTTTATTCTTTTACAAATTCTTCATACAAGTAAAACTATCTTCATGTTGACAAAACATTTGGCTTAAATAGATATATTTCAATAAAAAAGACTCCGATGATGAAAGAAATTAGAAAATAACGTTGAATCAATTATAATAAAGTATTAAAAGTTGACTTGGTTAAAATTCAAAATAGTAGAAATAAGAATAAAATAATAAGTATTCAAAATAAATTGACATTTATTATTATATTTTATTTTTTGTCTATTCCAATAAATGGCCCTCTAAAGTTTTTTTATACGTAATAAGTTATTGGTTGTAAAATAGACATTCAGTATTATTCAGTTTTAGACCTTACATTGTTACTTAATTATTCATTTTGTCCTATAAACTATATGACCTAGTCGTTCATCAATATAGCTTTAAAAGTAAGATACAATTTTTTTAATTAATGTTAATTTGATGACAGTTTGAACAATTATAATAAGAAATATAAAACGATTTAGATCATGTTATATTAATATTGTGTCACAAAAATGACTACAATATTTTTAAGCTTACCCCCAAAGGATATTCCCTTCAAATTAATATAAAATATATATGTACTCAAATTTTTTACGTGTGAACCAGTTTCTTCTAAAAATATATGTCACTATTTATTCCAAATCTATAAAAAAAAATATAATTATTTTAATTGATGACCTTTTGACGAATCATAATAAAAATATATAACAAATATCATAATTTAATTACCAAAAAGTAGATATATCAATCGTTTTAGATTCAATATCATGTTACAGGAATTACTAAAATTCTCTTATGATATTTACAAAAGATATGCCCTTCAAATTAAGAAGAAATACATGTTCTCCAATCGAAATGTGTATCGATCATTTTACCTTTTAAAAATAAATCTTAGAATTATTGTAAAACTAGTTAGTTTCAAATACAAATGGAGTTAATCAATATTATAATCATTCTCTGATGTAATTTAGTAGCTTACTTTAGTATTCTTTTTGAATGTCGTTTCTCATTTTCAGGGCACTTTTATTCTGTGTTTATCTGAAATTCATAGATTATTAGTTATTTGATATATGTGTGAATTCTATCCATTATTTATGTTTTCAATGACTATGTGTACTACTGAAACTGAAAAGGAAGCATGCTAACTTTATTTATTAAAAAAGTGGCATAAATTTTAAGTTGAATTATTAACTGATGATTGAAGATTTCTATGAGACGTTTTTTTTTCTTAAGTGAGTTAGTTATATGTACAATGTTAGTATTAATGACTATTGTCAGGAACTTATACGTTTATTTCGTAACTCAAACACTCATTGAGATAGGATTCACGCGCGATGCGCATACCCTGGACGATTTTTTAAATTATATTGAATGTAAACTTCTTATTGGAAATAAATATAATTACAATTAAATATTTAAACTTGGGATAAGCCATTATTAATATTTGAATCAACAACAAAAAAATCTCTTTAACGTTAAGAACAATCCTAATTAACCAAAAAAGTCTTTGATTTAACTAATTTTCGAAAAATCCAAGTCATTCTTTTCGAATTTATAATAAAATAGATTATAATATAGTAGTAAGAGTCAAACTGTTAAAAATAATAAGAATGAAACATTAGAAGACAAAATATATTCCAAGTTAGTTTTCATTAATTAATTTTCTTTCTGGTATTCGTTCCAATAAATGACAACTCCCTATACTTTTCTCTGTAGAAAGTTACTTATTTTAAAATATTAATTTAATGTAGAAATTTTAAAACTTTGCATTTGATAACTTGATTTACATGTTCTTGATATACACATATTTTACTGATTGGCTTTAACCACACGTGCAACGCACATAGACTAAAGCTAGTTATATTAAAAGCAAGAAGGCCCTTAGCGAAATGTTGTTCGCCATTTTTACCCTTTAAAAATAGAGTTCGCATTGGATAAAATAGTAAATTAGTTATTTTCTTAATATGTAGAAATACTCATTTAATTAATTTTCTTATGTGTAGGAATACTCATTTAATTATTTTCCTAATATTTAGGACTACAAAATCAACTCAATTTTATATATGTAACGATCCCAAAACACCCGACCATGATGGTGCCTGTCGTGGAATCAGGCAAGCCACACATTTTGTTTTGTATTAAAGTTGTTCCTTAGAAAATCATTAATTTAGTAGCAAAAGTATCATTACAAATCCATTTAAAAGTTTATCATCATTAAAACATAAATAAAAATCAATCTCATAACTAGTGTCACCGAGTCATGAGCTACTACATCGAATATCAAAATACAACGTCGACATAAAATTGTCTGAAATAACTAAATAAGACAGGTAGATAGAGAAGGAGATAATTGAGGCTGCGATCGCCAGCTGTGACCTCGATGCCTCTAAAGGAATTCTGACTGTAGCTCAACAGCCACTACCGGGTCCTGCTGTACCTGGATCTGTACACAAGGTGCAAGGGATAACGTGAGTACCCCAACTCAGAAGTAACGAACCCAAACTATGGGCTGAGAGGTAGTGCCACGACCCAAATATCCCTCCGTTGGGTATCGTGATGGCACCTTGTCTTAAGGACTAGGTAAGCCAAATATTCATGGAATAACAACAATAATAAATAGAATCTAATATTTTTCTGAAATAAGTAATTCTTTACACATTGTATATTCCCAAAATCCAGAAGTACAAGTCATAAGCTTTAAAGAAATTACAATAAAAATCCTAAAAATACCACTGTTCAGAAGTAAGTACAACAGTGCAAACAGAAATATAAGATGGTGACTCTGAAACTGTGAACGCTGAAGCGGTTTTACCTTGAGTCTCCACAACAGCAACTGCGCTACTGACAATCAATCGGCCGGCTACGCGAAAACCTGGAATCTGCACAAAAATGTGCAGAAGAGTAGTATGAGCACACCACAGCGGTGCCCAACAAGTATCAAGACTAACCTCAGTGAAGTAGTGATGAGGACTAGTCAAGACACCCACTGGTCTAATAAAACTGAACAAGTATCAATATAGGAATCAGGAAAATAACTATATACACATAAAGGCTATGCAATATAGCTAACAAGACATTGAATTCGATAAAGAAGGAAAACCATGAAGTAACACAAAGACTGAACAGAACACACACAAATCAGGCATGTAAATATACAACACGTACATGTAATGACTCAACAACTTCAATCACTTCTACATCAAATTCATAGTCATTTCCTCGAGGTTCCGAACCTCGGACAAATCACCATTTACGGGTCCCAATATTCGAACCCTAACACTTGGCATCTTGCGCCCTCATTCGAGTACTAACTACACGGACGACTCACGTGCTAATTGGGTCATTCCCACCCATACGGTAAGCACAACAAGAGTATCTATACTTGACAACAACAAGGAGTCCTAAATCCATTAGTATTACTTAACTATGTGTATGCTTGTGCGGGTGTCCTAACATGAATTCAACAACCAATAAACATAAGGAAATCAAAAGGGCAACACATACATTTTAATCTCACAAGTTTCCACGCGAATAAACTCACACAGTAAGTGTTCCAGTACACAATATCAACAACAAGGAATGCCCCCAGGCCAACACAAGTATCACAAACAATCCCTGACACAACCCACCTTGTCTCGCCATGTGTGCAATAGTAAAGAATGTGCCTGCCTTGTTTCACCACACGCGCATAAACATGTTCCCACCTTGTCACACCACATGTGTAACCCACATATACATATCCCGCCTTGCCACTCCGTATGTGCAATAGAAATAGAAAACACGGCACGACAAAAACCTCATGCAAATCCCCATATCAACAATCGCACGGCAGAAACCTCGTGCATCACAACAGCATGCACAACAAAAACAATTGAAAATAATACCAGATAAGGTAGATACATCAATTTATGAACCTTGTCACAAGAAAAGCAAGGCCAGTTCACAAGGAATAAGCATAACAAAGAATACTAGGCATAATAAGGACATCTCACAAGGAGGAAAATAACGTATAAGAGTCGTATCCAAATGCACTATTCAACCACAAGTAAGCTCACATGAATCCGATAACTCCATATAAGGACAAGTCAACTAAGGTATAGAATATCTAAACTTCTTTTAAGGTTGAGCAGTTACGAGGATATTCAACAATTTTACTTAAGGACTAGCAACAGGAGAATAATCATAATTTCAGTTAAGACCAAAAAAATTATATGATGAGATGAAGATAATTATAATTTGAGATAAGCAGTTAAGAGGACCTAGCATGATAAAAAAAATTGATGAAATCTTCAGATAAGCCAATTAGGCGATAGGGGTGAATCCCAAAGTAAGAAATTATACAATTAAGCAAATAAAGATGAAACTAGAAATTAGGAAATTCAATTATGCCAAGAACAATTCATACTCAGGGAACATAAGGACCTAAGATTCACAAATAAGTCCGAGCATGCACTCTTCACCTCGCGTACACGGACTACAATCGACAGAGAAGACTCAAATCCTAAGGGGTAATTCCCCCACACAAGGTTAGGCAAGATACTTACCTCGAAGACGACAACCCGGTACTCTAAAATGGGCTCCTCGGGTGAAAAGACCTCCGGACGGCTCAAAATTAACTAAAACCACTTCAAAATACATATAAAACGTATAAGGAACTATTCTGAATAATAAAGTTTCAATCTTTAACAAATTCTAAAAATCGGTCCAAAAGTCGATCCCCGGGCCCGCACCTCGGAGCCGGACAAGTTTTACAAAATCCGACTACCCATTTCAATACGAGTTCAACCATACAAAATTTACCAAATTCCGATACCATTTCTGTCACGACCCAAAATCCTAACTGAGCGTGATGGCGCCTAACAGCGGGGTCAGGCAAGCCGACTCTTACGTTACTACAGGTTCCTTCTTATTAGATTAAAAACTTTGAAATATACTCGGTTTTTAAAAGTTAAAAAGTGACTTGACAAAGATAATTAGCTAGTTTTAGCCGGCAGAGCTCCCCCTGCCTGGCCTCCACCTCTGGGACGACCTCTACCGGTCTGCCCTCCACCTCTGAGTGGACGAACCGTCGGTGATAAAATTGTAGACTGATAGCTCGCTGAATGGCCTTTCCCGAAGCCCGGGACAAGTCCTCCTCATATGGCCTGGATCCCCACACTCATAACATCTAGATGGTGGCATGGTCTGCTGCCCTGAAGAAGGAACCTGGACAGTTAGGGGACGGTGAGAACTCTCCGGCATGGCACTGAAGTAAGGAATAGAAGACCCCTGATGACCGAAATACCCGCCTGAGGAACTCTGAATGGCTGGTTGGTGGTAGGAACTCTCTGGCATGGCGCTGAAATAGGGCCTCACTAGAGCACCATGGAGAGGTGGTGGTGGGGGTGCCGAATATGGGGGCCTGCTTGGCTGACCCCTACCAAACTGACCTCTGCCCCTAGTTGGGGCACCTCTGAAATCCCCGGAATATCTGGCTTTCTTATCCTGCTATACCTGCTCCTTGATCCTCGACCGATAACCCTCGATCCTACAAGAAATCTCTACTACCAGCTAATAAGGAGTCCCCATCTCCACCTCTCGGGCCATGTTGGCCCTAATACCTGAGTGCAGCCTTGTTAGAAATCTCCGCCTGTACAATTAAGTATAGAAGTGCAACATGAGTACATAAAAAAATATGTACCCAGTGAGTATCCCGCCTAACCTCGAAGAGGTAGGAACGAGAGGTAGACGTGATACTTACTAGGGTCAACATTTTGTAAATAACATGATTTAATAGGAACTAGGCAGGCATAACAGTCGTAGAAATCACAAGGAGATAAATCATCAAGTATAGTTGTATTTACCTTTGCATGTCAAATTACACTAGCACATAGTGTACTAAACTCCCTTATTAATATGAACCAGTTTGTACAATTACAACAAATTTCCAGTGAATCATACAACACATATTAGGCCGGACAGGTACGGCCGAAACGTCGTAAAAAATAAATGTGCACCGCAGAGGATCGAACGGCTCGAACCATAGATGCATCTATTACCCCGCTCGTGGATCGAACATGTGACGCGGTTGGCATAATAGTAGGGCTATTCCGCTCAAGAATCATACATGTGACGTGGTGCCGCATACATACATAAAATTATCAATTTTTTGGAATTATCAAAGATTATTCTTTAAGGCAAGAACCTAAGAAATATATCATGGACCACAACTTATTAATGTTCTCATGCCAAATCAAGGATAATACGCAATTCAAGATACGTTTAGGAATACACGTAAGGCACAAATAAGCATGCTCGTGGGCCCTAGAACTACCCAACATAACATAGTAGCAGCTACACACAGACTCTCGTCACTTCGTGCATGTGTAGCCCCCGTAAATAAGGACATGCAATTATTTATAATCACCTAGGGGGACAATTCACCTTTACAAAGTTAGAAAGGAGACTCACCTCGCGTCAAACCTACTTCCCGGATCAAGAACGCGCCCGAAACTCCGAACTCTACACTCAAGGACTCGAAACTAGCCAAATGTTATACAAATTCATTAATTCATGCTCAAAATATGGAAATTCTCCTACTTATTTAGTAAATTTCCCATTCTTGAAGAAATTCTAAAATCCAACCCCGGGCCCACATGCTCGGATTCCACAAGTTCTCGAGGGAAACACTCACCCATAGCCTAAGGATCATTAATATACGATTTCTACTTGATTTCATAGCTAATTCGCGGATAAATTCTAAAATTATCGAAATCCCTAGGTTACTACCCCATTCTTGAATTTCCACTAATTTAGGTAGTTAATTAAGCTAATATTTCATGCATGAAGCTAATATTAGAGTGTAATTTACTTACCTTCAATAACCAGGTCGCTTTCCCCTCTAAAATGGTGGAAATCCCCCCAAGGAAAAAGAAGAAGATAAGGGAAATGAGTTAATTCCTATGTATAAAAACACACTGTCTAAATAGCATTTCCGCACCTGCGGCTCGAGGACTGCACCTGCAGTCTCACACCTGCGAGCAAAAGCTTGCACCTGCGGAAATGGACTAGGATGCCTGGGCCCGCACCTGTAGAGTGGAGAACGCACCTGTGACTCCGCTCCTGCGGAATTTGTCCGCACCTGCGAGAATTGGCCTGACCACGGGGGGTCGCACCTGCGACTGGGCAACTGCACCTGTGGTCACACAAGAACGGGTGCACCGGCAGCTATTTCAGCTGGTTTTTGGCCTCGTGGGGTGTCCGGTAGGCACCTGGACCCATTCGAGCTCCCGTCCAAATATACCAACAAGTCCCAAATCATAATACGGACTCGCTCGAGCCTTCGGAACACCCAAAACAATGCTAAAACTCAAAATCACACCTCAAAACCCCTAGAACCAAACTTAGGAACTTCAAGTTTTCTTAAATTCGCTAACAATGCGCCGAACGGGCCTATACAACTCGAAATGACACCAAATTTTGTAGGCAAGTCATAAATGACATAACAGAACTATTCCCGATCTCGAAATTCCGTTCGGACCTCGATATCGCAAAAACACGTCCCAAACCATAATAGGAACTTGAGGAACTCTTAATTCAATATTAGGCACCGAAACGCTCCCGGGTCATCAGAAACCCATTCTGAACCTACGCCTAGGTCCGGAATCATCATACGAAGCTATCGGATTCATTGAAACTCGATTCTGAGGTCGTTTACTAAAAATGTTTACCAGAGTCAAACTTGGCCTTAAATGCCAACCTTAAGGAACCAAATGTTTCTATAGCACTCTAAACACCTACGAATCCCGGACCACCAGTCCCCGCAAGTCATAAATCATAATAAGTCGCTATGGGAGGTGTCATTTAGAGGAACGGGGTCCGATAACGCAAAACGACCAGTCGGGTCATTACATTCTCCACCTATTAAACAAACGTTCGTCCTCGAACGGGTCTAGAATCATACCTGGAGTGCTGAATAAGTGTGGATATCTGCTCCGCATGTCCTCCTCGGACTCCTAGTCCGCCTCCTCGACTGGTTGGCCCTTCTACTGGACCTTTACGGCAGAAACTCTCTTTGACCTCAACTGGCGGTCCTGTTTATCAATAATATCAATGGACTCCTCCTCGTAGCCGAACCTCTCATCCAACTGAATAGTGCTGAAATCAACCGCGTGCGAGAAATCGGGCGTGGTACTTCCGGAGCATGGACACATGAAAAACTGGATGAACTCCTGATAAACTGGGAGGTAAGGCCAGCTCATAAGCAACCTCCCCAACTCGCCTCAACACCTCGAAGTGACCTATATACCTCGGGCGCAGTTTGCCCTTCTTCCCAAACCTCATAATACCCTTCATAGGCGAGACTTTCAACAAGCCCCTATCTCCCTCCATAAATGATACATCACGCGCCCTCTGATCCGTGTAACTCTTCTGTCTGGACTATGCTGTGCGGAGCCTCTTCTGAATCAACTTTACTTTCTCTAAGGCATCCCTCACCAAGTCAGTGCCATATAACTTAGCCTCGCCAGGCTCAAACCACCCGATAAGAGAACGACATCACCGACCATACAAAGCCTCAAATGGTGCCATCTCAATGCTGGACTGATAACTATTATTGTAAGAAAACTCGGCCACAGGCAAGAACTCATCCCACTGACCTCCGAAGTCAATCATACATGCCCTGAGCGTGACCTCCAATATCTGAACTGTACACTCCGACTGAGCATCAGTCTGAGGGTGAAATGTTGTGCTGAGGTCTATCTGGGTACCCATCTCACTATGCAATGCTCTCCAGAAGTGCGAGGTGAACTGAGGACCTCGATTTGATATAATCACCAGCACACCATGCAACCGGACTATCTCCCGAATGTAGATATGGGCCAACCTCTTAGAAGTATAAGTAGTAGCTACTGGAATGAAATACGCCGATTTGGTCAATCTATCCACAGTGACCCAAACTGCATCAACCTTCCGCAAAGTCCGAGGCAACCCAACCACGAAGTCCATAGTGATGCGCTCCCATTTCCACTCAGGAATGGGCATCTGCTGAAGTAGGCCTCTTGACCTCTTATGCTCATACTTCACCTGCTGGCAATTGACACACCTAGCCACATACTCCACAATGTCCTTCTTCATTCGCCTCCACCAGTAATGCTGCATCAAATCACGATACATCTTCGTAGCACCAGGATGAACATAACACCGAGAACTGTGTGCCTCTTCTAGAATCCTCTCCCTCAGGCCATCAACCTTAGGAACACAAAAGCGGCCCTGAAGTCTCAGAACACCATCCTCGCTAATAATAATCTCCTTGGCCCTGCCCTGAACCACTGTCTCTCGTAGCTCAGCCAAACACGGATCATCATACTGCCGAGCCTTAATCTCCCCCAATAACGAAGACTGAGCAACCACATGTGCAAGAACTCGACGAGGCTCTGAAAGGTCTAATCTCACCAGGCGATTAGCCAAGGACTGAATGTCCAAGGCTAGAGGTCTCTCCTCTGCTGCAATGTAAGCCAAGCTACCCATACTCTGCACCTTCCTGCTCAAGGCATCCGCTACCACATTTGCCTTGGCCGGGTCATAAAGAATGGTGATATCATAATCCTTCAACAACTCAAGCCACCTGCACTGCATCAAATGAAGATCCTTCTACTTGAACAAGTGTTGCAAGCTACAGTGGTCTGTATAAACCTCACAGGACACTTCATACAGGTAGTGCCTCCAAATCTTATGAGCATGAAAAATCGCCGCCAACTCCAAATCGTGCGCATGGTAATTCTTCTCATGAACCTTCAGCTGACGTGAAACATAAGCAATAACTTTCCCCTCCTACATCAACAGACATCCCAAACCAATGCGTGAGGCGTCGCAATACACTGTGTACATCCCCGAACAGGAAGACAATACCAGAACTAGTGCTGAGGTTAATGTTGTCTTGAGCTTCTTAAAGCTCTCCTCACACTTGTCAGACCATCGGAACGGGGCATTCTTTTGAGTCAATCTAGTCAATGGATCTGCAATAGAAGAGAACCCCTCCACAAATCAGCGATAATAGCCTGATAGGCCCAAAAAGCTCCTGATCTCTGTGGCTGAAGTAGGATGTGACCAACTCTAAACTGCCTCGATCTTTTGAGAATCAACCTTGATACCCTCTCCGGATACCACATGCCCCAAGAATGCCACGGAATCCAACCAAAACTCACACTTGGAGAACTTAGCATATAGCTTCTATTCTCGCAAAGTCTGGAGCACAACTCTCAAATGTCGCTCGTTCTCCCCCAGGCTACGTGAGTAAATCAAAATGTCATCAATGAAGACAATGACAAAGGAATCAATATACGTCCTGAACACCCTATTCATCAAGTCCATAAATGTTGTTGGGGCATTAGTCAAGCCAAAGGACATCACCAGGAACTCATAATGGCCATATCTCGTACGAAAAGCCGTCTTTGGAACATCTGAGGCCCGTATCTTCAACTGATGATATCCCGATCTCAAATCAGTCTTAGAAAACACACGAGCACCCTGTAACTGGTCAAACAAATCATTGATGCACAAAAAAAGATACTTGTTCTTAATAGTAACCTTGTTCAACTGGCGGTAATCAATACACATCCGCATGGACCCGTCTTTTTTCTTCACAAATAGAACTGGAGCACCCCACGGCGATGCACTCAGTCTGATGAACCCCTTATCTAACAACTCCTCAAGCTACTCCTTCAACTCCTTCGGAGCCATACGGTATGGAGGAATAGATATAGGCTGGGTGCATGGAGCTAAATCAATGCAAAAATCAATATCACGATCTAGCGGCATGCCTGGAAGGTCGGAAGGAAATACATTAGAAAATTCTCGAACCACTGGAACTGAATCAATCGTCGGAGTCTCGGCGGTGGTGTCCTGCACATAAGAAAAATAGGCCAGACAACCCTTCTCGATCATATGTCGAGCCTTCAAGAATGAAATAACCCAGTTGGCTGTACTAACTGAGGAACTTCTCCACTCCAGCCTAGGCGACTCGGGAATGGCTAAAGTGATTATCTTGGCATGGAAATCTAGGACGACATGATAAGGAGATAGCCAATTCATGCCCAAAATAATCTCGAAATCAACCATGCCGAGCAATAAGAGATCGGCTCGAGTCTCGAATCCACAAAACAAAATCACACAGGACCGAAAAATCTGGTCTACAACCACAGAATCGCTCACGGGAGTGGACACATAAATAGGAGATCCCAAGGACTCACGAGGGACATCCAGAAAATTAGCAAATACGATCAAAACATAGGAATAAATGGATCATGGATCAAATAACATCGATGCCTCTCTACCACATACTGTAGTAATACCTGTGATCACGGCGTCTGAGGCCACTGCAACTGATCTGACCGAGATAGCATAGAATCTAGCTAGAGCACTGGAAGACTGAGTCCCGCCAGAATGAACAGGAGCTGGCTGACCTCCGCTGGCATGAATAGGACCGACAGATCTCCCATGCCTGGCCTCCACTTCTGGGACGACCTCTACCGGTCTGCCCTTCACCTTTGGGTGGACGAACCGCCGGTGCTGAAAATGTAGACTGATAGCTCTACTGAACGGCCTTGCCCCGAAGCCCGGGACAAGTCCTCCTCATATGTCCTGGATCCCCACACTCATAACATCTAGCTGGTGGCATGACCTGCTGCCCTGAAGAAGGACCCTGGACAGCTAGGGGACGGTGAGAACTCTCCGGCATGACACTGAAGTAAGGAATAGAAGACCCCTGATGACCGAAATACCCGCCAGAGGAACCCTAAATGGCTGGTGGGCGATAGGAACTCTCTAGCATAGCGCTGAAATAGGGCCTCATTGAAGCACCACGAGGAGGTGGTGGTGGTGGTGGAGATGCTAAACATGGGGGCCTGCTGGGCTAACCCCTACCAAACTGACCTCTTCCCCTAGTTGGGGCACCTCTGAAATCCCCAGAATATCTGGCTCTCTTATCCTGCTATACCTGCTCCCTAATCCTCGACCGATAACCCTCGATCCTACGAGCAATCTCCACTACCAGCAAATAAGGAGTCCCCATCTCCACCTCTCGGGCCATGTTGGCCCTAATACCTAAGTGCAGCCTTGCTACAAATCTCCGCACTCTCTCAGCATCAGTAGGCAATATCATAAGGGCATGACGGGACAACTCAGAAAAAGTGGCCTCGTAATCTGTCACTGACATCTGCCCCTGCTCCAGCTGCACAAACTGATATCGCAGCTCTTCCCTCTCGGAGGGTGGAATATACATGTCCAGGAACAGCTGAGTGAACTTCTCCCAAGTAATGGAATGGGAACCTGCTAGTCTACCCAGTATATAAGACTACCACCATCTGGGGGCCCTGCCCTCAAGCTGGAAAGTAGTGAAGTCCATTCCGTGGGACTCCAGTATCCTCATGTTGTGCAATCTGTCCCGACACCTATCAATAAAGTCCTGGGCATCCTCACCCTTCTCACCCCCAAAGATAGGAGGGTGCAATCGGGTCCACCTATCCAGTAACTTCTGTGGATCACAATCCGCAGCTGGTATGAGCTTAGGTGCCGATGCTACTGGTTGGGCTCCACCCACGGGCAGTGTAACCGGGGTATGATGAAGTGCTATTGTCTGGCCTGCAGCCTGGACAGTATGGGTCTGGGCTCCCCCTCCTACCTTAGATGTAGCAGGATCCGCTGGTACATAGTGTCCATGAATCGCGCATCATACGACCGATTATCTCCAGGAATCCTTGCGCCGTCATAAAGTCTACTGGAGCAGGACCTGCTGGGGGCACCTCGCCTTGCTCCTCTATAGTGGGGTCCTCTGATGGTACGACTAGGATAGTTCGGGGATACCCTCGTCCCCTACCTTGGGCTGGTGCCCTCACCCGGACTCTGCCACAGTCGCGAACAACGGGGGTAGTGGCCCCTCTTAGATCTGGAACATCGGATGTACGTGTCCTCACCATCTGTGAGAGAATAGAAGAATGAAATTTAGTACACCATTGACTGCACGATAAAATAAAAATAAGGAGAGGTTTTCCTAACACCCTATAGCCTCCCGAAGATAAGTACATACGTCTCCATACTGATCCACAAGACTCTACTAGGTTTACCCGTGACTTGTGAGACCTACATGAACCTAGTGCTCTGATACCATGTTGTCACGACCCAAAATCCTAACTGAGGTCATGATGATGCCTAATAGCGGGGTCAGGCAAGGCAGCTCTTAAGTTACTAGAGGTTCCTTCTTATTAGTTTAAACACTTTGAAATATACTCTGTTTTTAAAAGTTAAAATGTGATTTGACAAAGATAATTAGCCAGTTTTTAATTGAAACATTCATTATGATAAATGAGCAAATATGTATAGATACAAACCCGTAAACCAAAATAACTACTACGTGTGTGCCAGGAACTAGTGTCACAAGTTCTGCGGGCAGACTAGTAGAATATACAAAACAAAATATACAATCCCACTATCTGAAAGGAATAGACGGGAAATAAGGAAAAGAAAACTCCGAGGTGCCGTCGAGGATCGTCAGGAGAAAGAAGCTCACCGTGGAATAGGGTCCAACTGAGATCAAAATCGAGATTCGATTTGATAACCAGATGCACCAGCCTCAGAACCTGTACAATTATGTACAAAAGTGCAGCATGAGTACATAAACAAATATGTACTCTGTGAGTATCCCGCCTAACCTCGAAGAGGTAGTGTCAAGAGGTAGACGTGATACTTACTAGGGTCAACATTTTGTAAATAACATGATTTAATAGGAACTAGGCAGGCATAACAGTCGTAGAAATCACTAGGAGATAAATCATCAAGTATAGTTGTATTTACCTTTGCATGTCAAATTACACTAGCACATAGTGTACTAAATTCCCTTATTAACATGAACCAGTTTGTACAATTACAACAAATTTCCAGTGAATCATACAACACACATTAGGCCGGACAGGTATGGCCGAAACGTCGCAAAAAATAAATGTGCACAGCCGAGGGTCGAACATGCGACGCAGTTGGCATAATAGTAGGGCTATTCCGCTCACGAATCATACATGTGACGCGGTGCCGCATACATACATAAAATTATCAATTTTTAGGGAATTATCAAAGACTATTCTTTAAGGCAAGAACCTAAGCAATATATCATGGACCACAACTTATTAATATTCTCATGCCAAATCAAGGATAATACGCAATTCAAGATACATTTAGGAATACACGTAAGGCACATATAAGCATGCTCGTGAGCCCTAGAACTACCCAACATAACATAGTAGCAGCTACACACAGACTCTCTTCACTTCGTGCATGTGTAGCCCCTGCAAATAAGGTTATGCAATTATTTATAATCATCTAGGGGGAAAATTCCCCCTTACAAGGTTAGAAAGGAGACTCACCTCGCGTCGAACCTACTTCCCGGACCAAGAACGCGCCCGAAACTCCGAACTCTACACCCAAGGACTCGAAACTAGCCAAATGTTATACAAATTCATTAATTCATGCTCAAAATATGGAAATTCTCCTACTTATTTAGTAAATTTCCCATTCTTGAAGAAATTCTAAAATCCAACCCCGGGCCCACATGCTCGAATTCCACAAATTCTGGAAGGAAACACTCACACATAGCCTATGGATCATTAATATACGATTTCTACTTGATTTCATAGCTAATTCGCGGATAAATTCTCAAATTATCGAAAGCCCTAAGTTACTACCCCATTCTTGAATTTCCACTAATTTAGGTAGTTAATTAAGCTAATATTTCATGCATGAAGCTAATATTAGAGTGTAATTTACTTACCTTCAATAACCAGGTCGTTTGCCCCTCTAAAATGGTGGAAATCGCCCCAAGGAAGAAAAATAAGATAAGGGAAATGAGTTAATTCCTTTGTATAAAAATACACAATTTAAACAGCATTTCGCCACCTGCGGTCTTACACCTGCGAGCAAAAGCTCGCACTTGCGAAATGGACTAGGATGCCTGGGCCCGCACCTGCGGAGTGGAGACCGCACTTGCGACTCCACTCCTGTGGAATTTTGTCTGCACATGCGAGAATTGGCCTGACCACAGGGGGTCGCAGCTGCGACTGGGCAACTGCACCTGCGGTCACACCAGAACAGGTGCACCAACAGCTATTTCAGCTGGTTTTTGGCCTCGTGGGGTGTCCGGGAGGCATCTGGGCCCAAATTATAATACGGACTCGCTCGAGTCTTCGGAACACCCAAAACAACGCTAAAACTCAAAATTACACCTCAAAACCCCTAGAACCAAACTTAGGAACTTCAAGTTTTCTTGACTTCGCTAACAACGCGTCAAACGGACATATACAACTCAAAATGACACCAAATTTTGTAGGCAAGTCATAAATGACATAACATAACTATTCATTGTCTTGGAATTCTATTCGGACCTCGATATCGCAAAAACATGTCCCAAACCATAATAGGAACTTAAGGAACTCTTAATTCAATATTGGGCGCCGAAACGCTCCCTGGTCATCAGAAACCCATTCTGAACCTACGCCCAGGTCCGGAATCATCATACGAAGCTACTGGAATCATCAAAACTGGATTCCGAGGTCGGTTACTAAAAGTTTGACCGAAGTTAAAATTGTCCTTAAAGGCCAACCTTAAGGAACTAAATGTTTCTATAGCACTCTAAACACCTGTGAATCCCGGACTACCAGTCCCCGCAAGTCATAAATCATAATAAGCTGTTATGGGAGGTTTCATTTAGGGGAACGGGGTCTGATAATGCAAAACGACCGGTCGGGTCGTTACATTCTCCACCTCTTAAACAAACGTTCATCCTCGAACGGGTCTAGAATCATACCCGGAGTGCTGAATACATGTGGATATCTGCTCCGCATGTCCTCCTCGGACTCCCAGGTCGCCTCCTTGACTGGTTGGCCCTTCCACTGGACCTTTACGGCAGAAACTCTCTTGGACCTCAACTGGCGGTCCTGTCTATCAATAATGGCAACGGGCTCCTCCTCGTAGCCCAACCTCTCATCCAACTGAATAGTGCTGAAATCAACCACGTGAGAGAAATCGGCGTGGTACTTCCGGAGCATGGACACATGAAAAACTGGATGAACTCCTGATAAACTGGGAGGTAAGGCCAGCTCATAAGCAACCTCCCCAACTCGCCTCAACACCTCAAAGGGACCTATAAACCTCGGGCTCAACTTGCCCTTCTTCCCAAATGTGATGTGCTCCCGTTTCCACTCAAGAATGGGTTTCTACTGAAGTAGGCCTCCTGGCCTCTGGTGCTCATACTTCACCTGTTGGCAATTAAGACACCTATCCACATACTCTACAATGTCCTTCTTCATTCGCCTCCACCAGTAATGCTTCTTCAAATCACGATACATCTTCGTAGCACCAGGATGAACAGAATACCGAGAACTGTGTGCCTCCTCTAGAATCCTCTCCCTCAGGAAATCAACCTTAGGAACACAAAAGTGGCACTGATGTCTCAGAACACCATCTTCGCCAATAATAATCTCCTTGGACCTGCCCTAAACCACTGTCTCTCGTAGCTCATCCAAACACGAATCATCATACTGCCGAGGTTTAATCTCCCCCAATAACGAAGACTGAGCAACCACATGTGCAAGAACTCGACGAGGCTGTGAAAGGTCTAATCCCACCAGGCGATTAGCCAAGGACTGAATGTCCAAGGCTAGAGGTCTCTCGTCTGCTTCAATGTAAGCCAAGCTACCCATACTCTCCGCCTTCTTGCTCAAGGCATCCGCTACCACATTTGCCTTGCCCGGGTGATAAAGAATGGTGATATCATAATCATTCAACAACTCAAGCCACCTGCGCTGCCTTAAATTAAGATCCTTCTTCTTGGACAAGTGCTGCAAGCCACGGTGGTCTGTATAAACCTCACAGGACACTCCATACAGGTAGTGCCTCCAAATCTTAAGAGCATGAACAATCGCCGCCAACTCCAAATCGTGCACATGGTAATTCTTCTCATAAACCTTCAGCTTGCGTGAAGCATAAGCAATATCTTTCCCCTCCTGTATCAACACACATCCCAAACCAATCCGTGAGGCATCGGAATACACCGTGTACATCCCCGAACCAGAAGGCAATACCAGAACTGGTGCTGAGGTCAATGCTGTCTTGAGCTTCTGAAAGCTCTCCTCACACTCGTCAGACCATCGGAATGGGGCATTCTTATGAGTCAATCTAGGCAATGGAGTTGCAATAGAAGAGAACCCCTCCACAAATCAGCGATAATAGCCTCCTAGGCCCAAAAAGCTCCTAATCTCTGTAGCTGAAGTAGGACGCGACCAACTCTGAACTACCTCGATCTTCTGAGGATCAACCTTGATACCCTCTCCGGATACCACATGCCCTAAGAATTCCACGGAATCCAACCAAATATCACACTTGGAGAACTTAGCATATAGCTTCTGTTCTTGCAAAGTCTGGAGCACAACTCTCAAATGCCGCTCGTGCTTACCAGGCTACATGAGTAAATCAAAATGTCATCAATGAAGACAATGACAAAGGAATAAATATACGGTCTGAACATCCTATTCATCAAGTCCATAAATGATGTTGGGGCATTAGTCAAGCCAAATGACATCACCAGGAACTCATAATGGCCATATCTCGTACGAACAGGCGTCTTCGGAACATCTGAGGCCCGGATCTTCAACTATTGATATCTCGATTTCAAATCAATCTTACAAAACACACGAGCACCCTGAAACTGGTCAAACAAATCATCGATGCTATGCAAAGGATACTTGTTCTTAATGGTAACCTTGTTCAACTGGCGATAATCAATACACATCCGCATGGACCCATCCTTTTTCTTAACGGATACAACTGGAGCACCCCACGGTGATACACTCAATCTGATGAACCCCTTAGCTAAAAACTCCTCAAGCTGCTCCTTCGGAGCCATACGGTACGAAGGAATAGATATAGGCTGGGTGCCTGGAGCTAAATCAATGCAGAAATCAATATCACGATCTGGAGGCATGCCTGGAAGGTATGAAGGAAATACATTAGCAAATTCTTGAACCACTAGCACTTAATCGATCGTCGGAGTCTCGGTGGTGGTGTCCCGCACATAAGAAAAATAAGACAGACAACCCTTCTCGACCATATGTCGAGCCTTCAAGAATGAAATAACCCGGCTGGCCGTACTAACTGAGGAACCTCTCCACTCCAGCCTAGGCGACTCGGGCATGGCTAAAGTAATTGTCTTGGCATGGCAATCTAGCACAACATGATAAGGAGATAGCCAATCCATGCCCAAAATAATCTCAAAATGAACCATGTCGAGCAATAAAAGACCCGCTCAAGTCTCGAATCCACAAAATGAAATCACACAGGACAGAAAAAATCCGGTCTACAACCACAGAATCGCCAATGGGAGTGGACACATAAATAGGAGAACCCAAGGACTCAGGAGGGACATCAAGAAAATGAGCAAATACGACCGAAACATAGGAATAAGTGGATCCTGGATCAAATAACACCGATGCCTCTCTACCACATATTGTAATAATACCTGTGATCACGGCGTCTGAGGCCACTGCATCTGATCTGGCCGGGATAGCATAGAATCTAGCTCGAGCACCAGAAGACTGAGCACCGCCAGAATGAACAGGAGCTGGCTGACCTCCGCTGGCATGAATAGGAGCCGGCAGAGCTCCCCCTGCCTGGCCTGCACCTCTAGGACGACCTCTACCGGTGTGCCGTCCACCTCTGGGTGGACGAATCACCAGTGCTGAAAATGTAGACTGATAGCTCTGCTAAATGACCTTGCCCTGAAGCCCGGGACAAGTCCTCCTCATATGGCCTACATCCCCACACTCTTATCATATCTAGCCGGTGGCATGGCCTGCTGCCCTGAAGAAGGACCCTAGACAGCTAGGGGACGGTGAGAACTCTCTGGCATGGCACTGAAGTAAGGAATAGAAGATCCCTAATGACCGGAATACCCGCCTGAGGAACCCTGAATGGCTAGTGGGCGGTAGGAACTCTCTGGCATGGCGCTGAAATAGGTCCTCACTAGAGCACCACGGGGAGGTGGTGATGCGGGTGTTGAATATAAGGGCCTGCAAAGCTGACCCCTACCAAACTGACCTCTGCCCCTAGTTGGGGCACCTCTGAAATTCCGTAAATATCTGGCTCTCTTATCCTGCTGTACCTGCTCCCTGATCATCGACCGATAACCCTCGATCATACGAGAAATCTCCACTACCAGCTGATAAGGAGTCCCCATCTCCACCTCTTGGGCCATGTTGGCCCTAATACCTGAGTGCAGCCCTGCTACAAATCTCCGCACTCTCTCAGCATCAGTAGGCAATATCATAAGGTCATGACGGGACAACTCAGAAGACCTGGCCTCATAATCTGTCACTGACATCTGCTCCTGCTCCAGCTGCTCAAACTGATATCGCAGCTCTTCCCTCTCGAAGGGTGGAATATACTTGTCCAGGAACAGCTGAGTGAACTGCTCCCAAGTGATGGAAGGGGAACTTGCTGGTCTACCCAGGATATAGAAATGCCACAATCTGCAGGCCCTGCCCTCAAGCTACAAAGTATGAAGTCCACTCCATGGGACTCCAGTATCCTCATGTTGTGCAGTCTGTCCCTGCACCTATCAAACAAGTCCTGGGCATCCTCGCCCTTCTCACCCCCGAAGATAGGAGGGTGCGATTGGGTCCACCTATCCAGTAACTTCTGTGGATCAGAGTCCGCATCTGGTCTGAGCTCAGGTGCTGATGCTACTGGTTGGGCTCCACCCACGGGCAGTGTACCCGGGGTATGATGAAGTGCTGATGTCTGGCCTGCACCCTGGGCAGTATGGGTCTAGGCTCCGCCTCCTGCCTGAGATGTGGTAGGATCCGCTGGAAATAAACCAGCTTGGGACATAGTGTCCATGAATCGCATCATACGTTCCATGATCTTTTAGAATCCTGGCGCCGTCATAAAGTCTACTGGAGCAGGACCTGCTGGGGGCACCTCTCCCTACTCTTCTATAGTGGGGTCCTCTGGTGGTACGACTGGGATAGTTCAGGGATGCCCTCGTCCGCTACCTCGGGCTGGTGCCCTCCCCCCGCCTCTGTGACGGACACAAACAACGGGGGTAGCGGCCCCTCTCGGATCTGGAACATCGGATGTACGCGTCCTCACCATCTGTTAGGTAATAGAAGAACGAAATTTAGTACACAATTGACTGCACGATAGAATAAAAATAAGGAGAGATTTTCCTAACACCCTATAGCCTCCCGAATATAAGTACAAACATCTCCATACCGATCCACAAGACTCTACTAGGTTTGCCCGTGACTTGTGACACTTACATGAACCTAGTGCTCTGATACCATGTTGTCACGAACCAAAATCCTAATTGAGGTCGTGATGACGCCTAACAATGGGGTCAGGCAAGCCGACTCTTAAGTTACTACAGGTTCATTCTTATTAATTTAAACACTTTGAAATATACTCGATTTTTTAAAGTTAAAACGTGATTTGACAAAGATAATTATCCAATTTTTAATCGAAAAAGTCATGATGAGAAATGAGCCAATATATATAGATACAGACCCGTAAACCAAAATAACAACTATGTGTGTGCCAAGAACTAGTGTCACAAGTTCTACGGGCAGAATAACAGAATATACAAAACAAAATATACAACCCCACTGTCTGAAAGGAATAGACGGGAAATAAGCAAGAGAAAACTCCAAGGTGCCGCCAAGGATCGTCAGGAGAAAGCAGCTCACCGTGGAATCAGGTCCAACTGAGATCAGAATCGAGATCCGGTCTGATAACCAGATGCACCAACCTCAGAACCTGTACAATTAAGTACAGAAGTGCAACATGAGTACATAAATAAATATGTACCTAGTGAGTATCCCGCCTAACCTCGAAGAGGTAGTGACGAGAGGTAGACGTGATACTTACTAGGGTCAACATTTTGTAAATAACATGATTTAATAGGAACTAGGCAGGCATAACAGTCGTAGAAATCACAAGGAGATAAATCATCAAGTATAGTTGTATTTACCTTTGCATGTCAAATTACACTAGCACATAGTGCACTAAATTCCCTTATTAACATGAACCAGTTTGTACAATTACAACAATTTTCCAATGAATCATACAACACATATTAGGCCGGACAAGTACGGCCGAAACGTCGCAAAAAAATAAATGTGCACTACCGAGGGTCGAACGGCTCGAACCATAAATGCATCTATTACCCCGCTCGCGGATCGAACATGCTCTGCGGTTGACATAATAGTAGGGCTATTCCGCTCACGAATCATACATGTGACGCGGTGCCGCATACATACATACAATTATCAATTTTTAGGAAATTATCAGAGATTATTCTTTAAGGCAAGAACCTAAGCAATATATCATGGACCACAACTTACTAATGTTCTCATGACAAATCAAGGATAATACACAATTCAAGATACGTTTAGGAATACACGTAAGGCACATATAAGCATGCTCGTGAGTCCTAGAACTACCCAACATAACATAGTAGTAGCTACGCACGAACTCTTGTCACTTCGTGCGTGCGTAGCCCCCACAAATAAGGACATGCAATTATTTATAATCACCTAGGGGACAATTCCTCCTTACAAGGTTAGAAAGGAGACTCACCTCGCGTCGAACCTACTTCCCGGACCAAGAACGCGCCCGACACTCCGAACTCTACACCCAAGGACTCGAAACTAGCCAAATGTTATACAAATTCATTAATTCATGCTCAAAATATGGATATTCTCCTACTTATTTAGTAAATTTCCCATTCTTGAAGAAATTCTAAAATCCAACCCCGGGCCCACATGCTCGAATTCCAAAAATTCTGAAAGGAAACACTCATCCATAGCCTATGGATCATTAATATACGATTTCTACTTGATTTCATAGCTAATTCACGGATAAATTCTCAAATTATCGAAATCCCTAGGTTACAACCCCATTCTTGAATTTCCACTAATTTAGGTAGTTAATTAAGCTAATATTTCATGCATGAAGCTAATATTAGAGTGTAATTTACTTACCTTCAATAACCAGGCCATTTCCCCCTCTAAAATGGTGGAAATCGCCTTAAGGAAGAAGAAGAAGATAAGGGAACTGAGTTAATTCCCGTGTATAAAAACATACTGTCTGAACAGTGTTTCCGCACCCGCGGCTCGAGGACCGCACCTGCGGTCACGTACCTGCGAGCAAAAGCTCGCACCTGCGGAAATGGACTAGGATGCCTGGGCCCGCACCTGCGGAGTGGAGACCGCACCTACGGCTCCCCTCATGCGGAATTTTGTCCGCACCTGCGAGAATTAGCCTGACCACGGGGGGTCGAACCTACGAGGCTGGACCGCAGGAGCGGTCCCGCACCTGCGTCTGGGAAACCACACCTGCGGTCACACCAGAATAGGTGCACCAACATCTATTTCAGCTGGTTTTTGGCTTCGTGGGGTGTCCAGGAGGCACCTGGGCCCACCCGAGCCCCCGTCCAAATATACCAACAAGTCCTAAATCATAATACAGCCTCGCTCGAGCCTTCAAAACACCCAAAACAATGCTAAAACTCAAAATCACCCCTCAAAATCCCTAGAACCAACCTTAGGAACTTCAAGTTTTCTTGACTTCACTAACAACGCGTCGAACGGACCTATACAACTCGGAATGACACCAAATTTTGTAGGCAAGTGATAAATGACATAACGGAACTATTCCCGGTCTCGAAATTCCGTTCGGACCTCTATATTGCAAAAAGATGTCCCAAACCATAATAGGAACTTAAGGAACTCTTAATATTGGGCACCGAAACGCTCCCGGGTCATCAGAAACCCATTCTGAACCTACGCCCAGGTCCAGAATCATCATAAGAAGCTACCGGAATCATCGAAACTCGATTCCGATGTTGTTTACTAAAAATGTTGACAGAAGTCAAACTTGGCCTTAAAGGCCAACCTTAAGGAACCAAATGTTTCTATAGCACTTTAAACACCTCTGAATCCCGGACCACCAATCCCCACAAGTCATAAATTATAATAAGCCATTATGGGAGGTTTCATTTAGGGGAACGGGGTCTGGATAACGCAAAATGACCGGTCGGGTCATTACAATTTCGTCCCTCAAATCATGAAATTTTGTTTTGAAGATTTTCTCCAAAAACCAACATTTTCCCTAACTAAAAACACAATTTAAATGATAAAAATGAAGACTAATTCATGGAATATGATGCGAGACTAAATTGCATAGTTTAATATGTGATATACCTTACATTTTATGCGCATTAATGATAAAATTACACTTGTTATGTGCTTAATGGAGTTTATTTCATGTGTAGGTGAATTAGAAATGGAAACGGAGCTAAAGAGATGCAAATNTGTTTCCCGGTTGAAACAGAAGTCTCCTACACGGTTAGGGTTCGCCCTAAACCTATAAATAGACTCCTAAAACACAATTAAAGGAGGATTTTTGGGGATTAACAGTAGACAATAAGAAAATTCCATTGAAGAGCAAGAACACGATTTCTACAATCTAGTATTTCTTACTTTATATTTCAATTATGCAATTGTTTGTAGTTTTGTTTAGTTTAAACATGAGTAGCTAAGTTTTAATCTAGGGTTTTGGT
>ML306859.1:0-36143 GCA_005239505.1 Nicotiana paniculata
CTTGCACTCCAATGGAATTTTCTCCTTGTATTCTCTTCTCTACTTTGATTCACGAAAATCCCCGTTGTAATTGTGTTTAAAGAGTCTATTTATAGGTTTAGGGTGAACCCTAACCGTGTAGGAGATGTCTATTTCACTTGGGAAACACTTAAACCCGTCAAAACTTGATTTCTGGCCGACTGGGGACCCTGGCGTTTGGTGGCTAACGCCTGGCTAATGCCAGGCAAGGGCTGGCGTTTNCATGACCAGGGTACAAAGCTTCATTCACTGAATATCAAATCTCAGGTGACACTGAAGGTAACACCAGCTTACACTGAACTTTCAAATCACTTTGCCTTTCTCTTCCGAGCTCATGACATCCTTATAAACATTAGACCTAAATCTCGAATCATGCATTCAACATACCAACATGAGGTAGCGCAAGAATTCCATCATAACTTTCGAACCATCAATAGGATGAACACTTCACCATATAGAAACTTTATACTTAACTCAATTCAATAGTACCATCTCAACACACGAGTAAATTCCCATTATCACCCAATCATGCAATTTCTCAAATAGTAGTGTATACTACCATAACCCTTTCTGGGATCTGCCTACACATGACATGCCATAACACTCAAATGTTCCCACATGAAATCTATTACGACGGCCAACAAGCCCCGCACACACCAGCACAAACCACATGCATAACTTAATCACACCGAAGGAGCCGATCACTGCCGCAAATGTGCCATTTCAACCAGGGCTAATCAATCTATCCTTTTTAATCATCATCAATTGCCTCAAGAATAATAAAAATTTCCTTCAACCCATAGCAAACTCAACCCTGACTCATCCCGAGTGACCTTGATTCACGAGACCATGCTGCCTAAATCCCGCAACCCGTCTCTTACCCTTCTGATAATCTTTTCTTCAATTCGGAGTACATTTCTCTCACTCCTCTACTATTATCTTGCATGTTGAAACATATCATAGAACATTCCAACCATCCTCATTTTTCTCAGAGATTATTCTGCAAAAGCTCGACTCTCGATCATATTGCTCCCTGAAATCCTTAATCGCCACATTCTTTAACTTTTCAACGCACTAGGACCGATATTGAGAGTCGCGCACTCTGACTGCCCCGAATAAAATCAACTCCAAGGCTTTCCTAGCACCGTAACACTTTTTTCAGTGAAACACGTGACTGAGTCACTATCCTTACAATTCACCCATGCTTTAAGCATAAATTCTGAATCCTACAAAGCCTAACCTTGGTCCGAGAGGGCCAACTTTTGCACATTGATCAAATCCCACGCACAATTACAATTTTACCCCTTTTCCCGTAGCTGAAGTAACTCGCCAACACTCCGAAAATCCTCAACACCATGCGAAGACAATCTGACAACCCAACTGCAGATGGTGGGACTCCCCCACTTAACCCGAGGCTACTCCTTGCACCATTCTAAACCCTACTGATATCCTTCCTCATTTGATAACACGATCTTTCTCAGCCAATCCATCAAAACCTTCCAAATTGTCTTGCTAGCACTCCCTAAATACTTGAATTCTCTAGCATCATTCACACATTCTATCTCCTACCGACTAGCCACTAGGACCCCTTACAGAACCTTCCAACCATGCCATTGCTAACCTATCCCCAGAAGACAACCTGCCTGTGGAAATCACCCGCGGACACTTCCCAACGACGCTGAAATGTATGCTCTCTTCATTTACCATCCTACGACTTCAATACCCCATCCTACGCCTTGCTTCATTTACCAATTTACTAGTCCATCTACTCCTCATCGACATCCATTAATGCACAACAAATATCTTCAAATTCCAATCTATGCTGCCGCTCCCCCACTTGGCGACTGCTCGACTTATGCTTCTTACACCTAGCCTTCTAGAAATGGAACTACCGCCTAGCCTCATTCCAGGATCATTCTTTGTAGCTTTCAAACACGCTGATCACCATGACTTCAAGCTCCCCGAAGATTATCTTTCTCTAGCTGCCTTCGTCGTAAACACTTATCCGGTACTGAACCACCGCACCTCACAATCTCTGCCAACAGTTTTCTTTAATACTTCTTCTCAATACTCTGACCCCACGAAATCAAAGAAATAGCACCGACAAACTTAACACATTCCTCTCTATCAATGACGACGACTACACGTCACAGGTGCATATCCCATCTCGCATGAAGACACCAAGTCTTACTACCTTATCAACCTCAACCGCATCATTCATAACCCAAAATTCCATTCCTCTGCCGGCACAAAAGCACTGAAATCTCGAAATCACGCTCTGAGGAGATCTCCCTTCAAAACATTCATCTCTCCCAACATACGGGCAAGTGTTCTATCACCCTATCGACACAGCGCGACGATCAATTGCAAACATAATCACTACCTGAGCACAGCCTTAATGCTCCCAGAAACACAAGTACTAAGCTGAAACAACATATTACCCTTTCACAAGGCAATAATAACAACCACGACCATTTACACATGGAAGCATCTCGAACTACATTCGTAGCACCATTTCCATTCCTCACATTCCTGATCCATAGGAAGCGCTCCGCGACACGTAAGATTGAGTAGGAATGAACACAGGCATAAGCCTCAAAGGGTTGAACTCGCACGATGAAGAATCAAGAAGGGAAGTACTCCTAACATCCCTCTAGCCTCTCGAAGATAAGTACAAACGTCTCCGTACCGATCTGCAAGACTCAACTAGACTTCATCATGACTCGTGAGACCTACGAGAACCTAGTGCTATGATACCATGTTGTCACGACCCAAAATCCATAGGTCGTGATGGCGCCGGTCACCACTTTCAGGCAAGCCAAATCCTTAATTAGTTGAAATACATTCATGTTTTAACATTTTTGAAACCTTTACCTTCTCATAGTTTTCATAATAAAATAAATAAATTTTTGTAAATTAAATACGACGGCAATTAAAATTAAGTTATTTAAAAATAGTGATCTAAGATCTCACTTAAACAATTATATCCCAATACATATCCCAGAACCTGGTGTCACAAGTACATGAGCAATTTCTAAGAATTTTACAAATACTACAAAGCTTGTCTGAAATACAATTTGGACAAGGGATTTAAAAATAATGATAATACGGTAGGAGGGGGACTCTGTCAGCTGAGGAACGCCTCCGGGTGATGCAACCCGCCGAAGTCTCCAAATCAATCCCAAATCTCATGGAATGAAGGGATGAACCATTATTGTATTCTCGCACAAAATAAAAAGATATCTTTTCTTGACCCTTTTCTTCGGGTTTCTGTTTCGGTCTGAATATTGATATGGGTAAGGATCTTGCTTTGTTTCATCATCACCTATAGTATGGTAGTGCCCTCGCTCTATCTTTGTTGAGGCTTCCATTTTGGCCTACTGGTCGGAATCGGCTAAATTTTTATTTGCTTGGCGAGAACTTTCCCTCTTCTCCGACAAGTTATTTTCTGAAATTGGTCTGCTCAATTACTTTTAAACATTATTAAATCTCCATCGAAGCTAGGGTTCGTTGAGCCTCCATGTAGCTGGATCGTGCTACTTATCCTTGTTGCTCATCTTATTCTTGAAGGTTGTTCTTCTTATGGTTATAAGGAAGACGAGCATTTTTCACTCCTCCTATGGATTGCATAATACTTGTTTAAGTGTCGTTTTATATTAATTGCTCCATGTTGCTACGAATCCAACTGATTTTGATGTTTGTAGTGGTCCCCCCTAGCCGTGAAGCTATTGAGTTTACTCCTAAAACCTCAAGTTCCCTTTTTGATAGTTCATCTGACATACCCAGCTTTCCCCTAGTTGATTACCCATTTCTCGGTTCCAATTTTGAAGACTGAAGAAAGAGAATAATTGTGTCCCTAGTATCTATAATTACAATTTCTTTTATTAATAGTAATCCCCCAAAATTCTGTACCAATTCCACTGAATCCAGAAAATGGGACAGATGTAACAATACCCCTAGTAACACGTTCATATGTCAAGCCTTTCTCTCGGCCAAGTCTTATAGCGTCTCCCAATTCTGTTGATAATAACTAGTTGTGTAGAAGTGTGTTGCAGTGCTTCATTATGAAGTAATGTTGCTAAACATAATTGGATTTTAAAATTCTGGAGCTATGAATAATGTGACTATATGCGGAGATCTTCTTTCAAAAAAGTAAAGGTCCTCGTAATCCCTTATATTATCATCTTTCCTAGTGGTTACAATGTAAAGGTCACTTCTATAATCTCTATTTGTGAATCTAATTTTATGCCATATGGCATCGAGGGTCGGAATATGTTCCTTTTGTTTTGATAAAAAGGTGTTGCTCGCACTCCTTGTGAGATTTTCTCCTAAACAATCATCTACCTGCCCTACTTGTTCATGTGACTAGGTAACTTAGGTTACTCTTATCAGATAAGTGCATCAAGACTTCTCACCCTTTCATAGTTATTCATATGGTCACTTCGAGGCCTTATTCTACACTAGCTCGTAATGATTGTAAGCACTTTCTCGCCATTGTCGACAATTTTCTAGGGCTACGAGGGTTTGTCTCATGGGTTCCAAAAGTAATGATTTTCCTTAAAAGCTCAAGCTTAAATTTCCATGATTTCAAACCAAAGTGTGTCCCCTTTTGAAAAGTCTTAAATCAGTCGGATTTAATGAGATTATGTGGCTTTCTACTCACTCGATTTCTAGGAGAATGATGTTCCACGTAACTATTCCTCGTGTACTTTGTATTTTCATATGTTTATGTCTAAGAAGGTAGTGATAAAAGAAGGGTGTGAATTGATTTGATTGAACTATATGATCATGGTAATATCCTATATGATGCATTATTGGCAAGAATCATTGTGGCTTGACTTCATATGGATTGTTGATTGAAATGAAATTATATTCCTGTTGATGAACACCTTTGTGATTACATTAATGGCTGGTAGGGACTATTATGAACACATGATTGTTTGGTTACTATGAAATGATATTCTTGATGGTATGATTCCATGGGATGGAATTGTGGGTGGTTGTTGTTACCATGAATCCTAATGTCCAGTGGAATGTAAATTGTATAGTGAAAATCATTAAAGGTAAAGTTAAAGGATAGTTAACTCATGCGAGGTGTCTAGATGTCATCCTTCTTAGGTAAGTTTAGTGATTGGGATTGCTTCCGTGAGTGTGTTATGGCAAAGCTTGTAAGCCTAGGAGGCCACCTTGAAGGTCGAAAGTGTCTTGGGAGGAAAATGTTTTCGCTTGGTTGTATATCAATTAGTTTTGACCTGAAAAGTACCTTATAGGTGTTATGATCTAAAATGTGAAGTCCATGTTCAGGTGTCATTATGATAATGTAGTTCTTGTGATGCTGAGAATTAGTGCTATGGATATATACATTGTGATGTTTTGTCAAGTTATTGATGAGTTTTTAGTATGGTTTTGGGTGATTCTCTGACAGGTGGATAGGCCTAGTTACAAAGGAGATAATGCCGAAATTTCGGAAAAATTTGGGAGTTAGTCAAAATTTAGTGACTTGAGGTAGGATAGAAAATAGATATGTTATGTTAGGTGTTTGGGTCAGGCTCTACCTCTCATTTGAGGACGAATGATCCTAAGCGGGGGAGAATGTAAGACCCCGGAAAATTTTGCTAAGCAATATAGGATTCGGGGTTCCAGGTAGACTAATTATAATATTTTGTGTGGTTTAAATATGATGTAAATGAATGGGATGTGGTAACTAAGTGTATGAGTCATATAATAAGTAAGGTAGGGTCCAAGGAGAGGCCTAATTCCAAGCCAAGTGGGAAAATTTCATAATAAGCTAAAATTCCAAAGGTACTTGAACTAGTCCACGCTTTGAACGAGCATATCTAATTATATATATAAGGTATTATGTGATAAATAACCTATCAGAAGAAAGTTCTTTGAGTCTAGTTTCCAAAACTTTAAACCGTTCGTCATTTGGACATTTCTACGCAAAGTTTTCGTCAAATTACCGAAGGCTGGAAAAAATGCGATCCTGTGTCAAATCTGCGATCGCATTTCATGTCGCATGTTGAATCTGCGCTCGCAGATCAGGTCGCAGACTGGGCTAGTGTTTCCCAGTTTTGGGCAGCTATTTTGCGATCCACTTTGTGACCCGCATGTTTTTTTTTTTGCGATCCATTATATGACCGCAGACCCTGTTCCGGAGGTTTATTTTTCCTATTTTTATAACCCGATCCCATTTTCATAAATAGGTTTGGGGGCTTCATTTGGGGTCATTTTCTACTGATTTTAGAGAGAGATGAGAGCATATAGAGAGATAAAGAAGGGGACTAACTTCATAATCACCCAAATCTTGCTCAAGCCTTCAAGAATCAAGGAAGATAACCTTAGACTGTCCTCCATCCGGGTAAGTCCTACTTCCAAAACTTCATTCAAGAGGTTAAGGGTTCAAATATGTGGTGGGGTTAGAAATAGGCTATGCATGTGGGACTAAGTTGTAGTATGTGTTATCAAAGAACTAATTTTGGTAGTTCATTCTAAAAATTGGGTGAAGGAAGAAGAGATTACCATTTCTAAACCTTGTAGTCTACTTCACATGCTAGGTGTTTGATGAAATTCATAAGAGAGTTATACCATAGGTAATCTTCCTAATTATTACTCAATTTCCGCTATCTCCTTATAGATTGGTATATCTAGAGGTGTTGGTGTATTGTATAAACCTAAGGAAAATCTCTTTGAGGTATGTATGGCTAACTTTAATCTTTGTAGAGTCACTTTGTTGGTGTCCGAGCATTTGGTATGAGTTTCTTATTGAGCATATGTGAATTGATGGTTCTAATGTGTTGAGACGTAAGATTTTATTCTCTGATTGTCCTATTTGAGTGCCATGCCACCATGCTATATGAGATTGTGAAAAGGGTGATTCCTTGTGCTTACTCTATCATGTGCAAAGCTCATTAACTGTTGAATACATCGCTATGCATGGATGTACTACCAAATGAAAGAATGATAATGAATCCAATTGATGAATGTATCTAAGTGCTAAATGTTGTGTAGTAAATAATGGAAAGGAAACGTGGATAAACTAATTGAGCTACATGTGGATGGCATACCATATATGACTCACTATTTGATAAAGATTTATGTTTCATATGGTTACTTGGTTGTTATGAATGAATATCCTTGATGATGAGAATCTTTGTGATTGAATCGTTGGTTGATGCTTCTATTAATTACATTGTAGACTTTATTCTTTGATTATTCCTGGTTGATTGTCATGCTACTGTTTTGTATGAAGTTGTCAAAGGTGCTTGATGGGCAATGAAGGAAAGATTGATAATGTTCTTAAATGTGGGAATGTGTAAAATAGTTGAAAGCCATACGGGGGAAGTAATGAAAAGAGTATTGTGAAACAATGTAACTGAATTGAGCGAATGTGGCAGTACCGTGTTCATGTAATTTCTACTTGATAGATGTTATGGGGCCTAGGGCCCAAATAAATGAGCCGTTGATATGAAATTGTATTCCTTGAGAGGATAATTCTTGTGTGTAATTATTTGTGGCTGCTGTTATGAAATATGATTGTCAGGAGGGATCGGGTTGCGCACCGCAACACAAAGCAATAAGCTTCATGAGACGTGAGGTAATAAGGGTGGCCGAGGTAATAAGGAGGAAATGTGATCGATATCACTACTGAAATGAAAATCTATGAGCTCTTGAATATGATGATGTTCAAAGGAAAAAGGGAGAGATTGTGAAACTTGTTTGATTGTGGTTGCTCCTTTCCACGTGCATTGATTGATTGGTGCTAGTACTGTCTTTTTGTTGTGTATTGTTTGCTTTGTTCCATGTTAATTGTCTGAGATTGTGCAAATTGGGTGTTCTAAATATGTTGAGGCATGATGCCCTACTCTCTCACTGTCTAGCTGAAATTCATGTATTTGCTATTCGAAATTGTGGAAATGTGATTTACTTGTGAATGTTTTGCCAAGTGTAAGGTTGGTTAAGTACCCTAATGTGCCGGTATGAAAGATTGGTAGCGAACTCAAGTATGTGAATATGATTAAGTGCTAAGAGCTTTGAAATGATATGATAAACAGGAATTGTGGTTGATTCAGTCATACCACACTGATTGTGGAAATGTCTTATTTTGACTCGTGTCTTAGGCAATGATCTATGGTGACTTGATATCGTATGGCTGATTGGTTGTACTGAGATTGTGTCCTTACGATGAAATTCTCTGTGAATATGGTGTTGATGGAAAGGAAAAAAAGGAATCTGTGGAACTTGTGATTTTGATTGTTTTTGTTTCTGTGCAATGCTTGCTAATTTTATTACTGTCTCTTATATGTGCATTGCTGATCTTACTTGGAGTAAAGTTTGTTCATACATACCAGTACAATTCAAATGTACTGACATGCCTTTTGCCGGGGGTGCTACATTCTTATGATGATTGTAGGTGGTTCCATAGTTGGTAATTCAGCCTACCGACCGTAGTGCCTCCTCTCCATCCCGTCAGCTGCATTGGTGAGCCCCACTTCCTCTCGGGGCCATGTGTGGTTCATGCCACCTTCTTTTAATTTTATTGTGTATTGTAAGGTATAGCCGGGGCCTTGTTGCCGACATATAATGTTATGTTTCTAGTATTCGTAGAGGCTCCGTAGACACAATGTGGGTAGTGTACATATGTATTTTGGGTAACTAATGGTACGGTTCAGAATCGTGATCCACGTTGGTAAATGTTGTATGTATTTTGTAAGTATTTGGTATCATATGTTGGTAACGATAAAAAGTAGAAATGAATTCAAGTTGTAAGTGTATGCTTAAGTTATAAATGGCTATTTCACATGAATAATGTATATTGAAATCACGGGGTAACGTGTGGGATAGGAAAGGCAAATCAGGTTCGCTTGACCGGGTTCATTCGGTTAGGCGCCAGTCTCGTCCCTCGATTTTGGGGAGTGAAACTTCTTTCAAGAGTCTTTTTAATAACTTTAAGTCTATGACATTTCAATCGATAATTAACATTTTAGGCCAATAATCAGGAAAATATCATAATAATTACGTAACAAATATCATGCGCAGGCAATGCCGAGGGTAGAACGGCTCGGACCAACAATAATAAACTGTGCACTGCCGAGGGGTCGATCGGCTCGAACCATAGATGCATCTATCTGCCCTGCTCGCGAATCGATCATGCGACGCGGTTAACATAATACGACTAGCCTGCTCGCAAATCATACATGCGACTCAGGTGCTCATATGAATACATACACAAATACAGGATCTTCCTGCTCGCGAATCACTCCAGCGACTCAGGCACCCAAAGTTACACATATCCACGTAATAAATTCATATTTTCATCAAGAAAAACCATTTTTCTCGGGAAAGTGATAAAATCTTTATTAAAGGAAATATGAAATATAGGTTTTGAAATCTTTGTTTTTGAAACTCATTTGTCAAGTTTAGTAATACTCCATGATACCACCTAGTTCAGGTACACATATATTCATAGCGGAAACAAATTCTCTTTTTAGCAGGTTAACAATCTGAGCTTTGGCTTTCTTTTAGACATTAAATTACGATTTCGGTCATATTTGCAGTTTAATATTACAGGCAGGGTGACAGGTACACACATAAAGCATGCTAGTGGATCCTAGGCTACCTAGACATGGCATAATAGTAGCTACGCACGGACTCCCGTCACCTCGTGCGTACATAGCCCCCGGAGATAATAACATGTACTGAGTTAATTCACCTAGGGGGATGATTCCCCCTCACAAAGTTAGAAAGGAGACTTACCTTGCTCTGAAATTCCAACACCGACATCAAAGCCCTTCCGATGGTTCCAACGGACTAATAACGCTCTGAAACTACCACATAAATGACAAAGGAATGAAAATTCATCCTAATACTCACTACAAATTCAGTATATACTTTCCCAACCCCGCTCGGAGAAATGACCAAAATGCCCTCAGACCCACGTGCCCGGAATCCAAAATTTCTCGAAGATACATCCTACCCATAACCTTACTAACTCAAATATATAATTTACTCAAATATTCATGCTCAATTCGTGGCTAAAATCTAAATTTTCCATTTTCTAGGTTTTTCTTCAAAAAACTCAATTTTTCCCTCAATTCCCATATCAAATCATGCATCAATCTTGTATTTAACCTTAGAAACAAGTAGAAACAAGTTACCTATGATCCCTGATGAAATCTCCCTTGAAAAGTTCTCCAAAAATCGTCTCAACCAAATGAAAAATGAGAGAGAAATGGCACAAACCCGATTTTAAAACATTTTTCCTAGGCACCTTTTCGCACCTGCGGAAAATCCATCGCAGGTGCGGCTCTGACTCAACCAGCAAAAATCCCGCTCCTGCAATCCCTCTTCGCACCTGCGATACCGCAGGTGTGACCAAACTCCCGCACATGCGGTCCCTCACCTCCAGAACAAAAATCTCGCACCTGCGGTGCCCGTAGCGTCACCTGCGATCAAAGCCTCGCATGTGCGATTACAGCAGATGAATGCAAGCTTCACTTCTTCAAACTTCAGTTCTTGATCCGACAACTACCCAGAATCCACCCGAGGCCCTCGGGACCCCGTCCAATCACACCAACCTGTCCCAACACATGACACGGACTTGCTCGAGCCCTCAAATCACATAAAACAACGCTAAAATCACGAATCGCACTCAAATCCAATTCTTTAAGAACTTCAAATTTCAAACTTCTACATCCGATGCCAAAACCTATCAAATCACGTCCTATTGACCTCAAATTTTGCACACAAGTCATATTCAACATTACGGACCTGCTCCAACTTTTGGAATAGCATTCCAACCTCGATATCAAAACTTCCACTTCCGGTCGGATTTCCCAAAAACCATCAAATTTCTATCTTTAGCCAAATGATTCCAAAATGACATACGTACATCCAAATTCACTTCTGATCACACTCCCAATTCCAGAATCGCCATACGAAGCTATTCCCAAACTCGGAATCCCAAACAAACATCAACCTCACTGATATGCACTTCAAGCCCAAATTTATGAAATCCTTCTAAAATGCTAACTTACACAATATACGCCGAAACGCTCCCGAATTATCCAAAACCCGATCCGGACATACACCCAAGTCCGAAATGATCATACGAACCTGCTGGAACCTTTAAATCCTGATTCGGAGATCATTTACTCAAAATTACAATCTTAGTTCATTTCTCCAACTTAAGGCTTTTGAAATGAGAATTTTCTTTCCAAATCAATTCTAAACTTCCTGGAATTCAATTCCGTCCACGTCCACGGGTCATAATACCTAAAATGGAGTTGCTCACGACTTCAAGCTGCTGAACGACGCGCTAGAACCCAAAACAACCGGTCGGGTCGTTACATAAGTAAACTAGCGCTCTGATACCAAACTGTCATGACCCAAAATCTAAGCCAGTCATGATGGCACCTATCGTTGAACTTGGCCAGCCAAAACTATACTGATAACCCATAAAGGTTTCCTTTAAACATTTATAAAACAGCTAAAGCTATATTGAATATTAAATACAACCCCCGAGAACCCGGAGTCACGGGTCATGAGCATCTAGATAAATTATATACTCAAAGAAAATAGACTCTATAATAGTAAAAAAAGGAGAGAGAGCAGGATTACGGATGCATGCAGCTATCTCACAAACCTCCGAGAATCTCTGGAATAGATAGACAGCTCACCCTGCCCTAACACCTAGATCTGCACACAAGGTGCAGGGAGTAATGTGAGTACACCAACTCAGTATTAATAAAAATAAGTCAGGGCTGAGCAGTAAGAAACACATAAAATCAATGTCATCAATTCACAAGATGCAGAGCCTTTCTTTCCAACAATATAACATAGATATATGAAATCATCATGACTTAAAACCAACTTCAGAAAAATCCTTTGAAGAATGTATATTTCAACAACTTCAAACCGAAAGATTTAGTATGAAAATGAAATGAATCATATAAAGGCCCCTCGGGCAAAACATATTTCACAAGCTTAGAGTGAAAGTAGTAAAATTATAAGTAGCCCCTCGGGAAAAACATGTATCATAATCAGAGCCTCGGGCATGTCTCACAGTCACTCATAATTAGCCCCTCGGGCATACCTCACCATCACTCGTAATCAGTCACTCAGCACCTCACAGTCACTCATAATTAGCCCCTCGGGCATACCTCACCATCACTCGTAATCAGTCACTCAGCACCTCACAGTCACTCATGCCTCCCCATCACTCGTCACTCGGCACTAGGTACACTCATTAGGGGTGTGTGCAGACTCCGGAGGGGCTCCTTCAGCCCAAGCGCTAATATGAAGCCACCTTGTGGCGTATCATATCCTCACAAATCAGGCCCTCGGCCTCACTCAGTCAGAATCTCTCAAAAGCCTCGGGCGAATCAGTAAAACGGGGTACTCGACCGAAAATATCATTTTTAAACAGATAGTGAGAAAAAAAATTGAGTGAAATCATCAACAAATAGTGAGAAAAACAGCAGTAAAATAGCCTCCAAGGGGTCTAAACAGATCGGCAGGAGGCCCCAAACACGACTTATAGCCTAAATATTTCAACAATCTTTAGAACATAATTTAACATAAGGTTTTTAGTAAAATATGCAACTCATTAGTCACCACAGAGAGGACCTAGTCCAATCCAAAAATTAGTGTGCACCACATGCTCGTCATCTGACATGTGCGCCATTCTAAAATCAGTGAGAAATATGTAGTTTGGGGTTCCATACCCTCAGGACAAGATTTATAACCATTACTTACCTCTACCCTGCAATAATAATAGTCTGCTATGCTCTTGCCCCTAAAATTGGCTTCTGATCGCTCCAAATCTAGCCAAAACAAGTTTAACATCATTAATATATACCCAAGGAACACAACCCAATCGAAAACTATAAAATTATAAAAGAACCTCCAAATTCGGCCATACCCGAGCCCTAGGCCCACGTCTCTAAATTCGATAAAAATCACAAAACTAGAATCCTCATTCCCTTACGAGTCTACCCATACTAAATTTACCAAAATCCAACCTCAATTGCCCACTCAAAACACCAAAAGAATTTTCCAAATTTTCCTCCCATTTTTCCCAACATTTCTGCTTTAATTCCTCAAATTGCATGGTGAAAATCAAGACAAATTCATGAAATTGAACCAAAAATGATTGAACAACACTTACCATAGGAATCCCACTGAAAAGCTCGTCCAAAATGTCCTCCCTCCGAGCTCTCTAATGGGAAAACAAGTTATGGCCAAGAACCCCCGAAGTAGAACTTAAAAATTGTCTGCCCCAGGACTCTTTCTTCACTGCAATAGCGGAAGCTCCCACGCGATCGCGAAGAACAAATTTGCTGCCCATCAAATTACACTACGCGATCGCAGACATCCACATGCGATCGCGATTCAGCATGACATAAACCCACGCGATCGCAAACCACTCTATGCGATCGCGAAGAACAACGGCTCAGCCCACTCATGCGCCCTTCAACTCTATGCGAACGCGAACAACACCACACGATGCAATCGCATATAACAAAAATCCTGTCATCCCCCAGCTAGGTCTATGCGATCGAAAACACCCTCCCGCGATCGCGTAGAAGGAAACCAAAAACTCACACCAGCAAAAATCTGCGCAGTTTTTAAGCCAAAAGTTGGTCCGTTAACCACCCGAAACACACCCGAGGCCCTCGGGACCTCAACCAAACATACCAACATATCCCATAACATCATTCAAACTTGGTCGAGCCTTCGAAACACCAACAACAACGCAAAAACACAAAAATCGCATCAAATTCAAGCCTATGAACTTTGGAACTTCTAAATATCTCCAATGATGCCGAAACCAACAAAAAAACATCAGATTGACCTGAAATTTTGCACACATGCCCAAAATGACATTATGGACATGTTGCAAGTTGTGAATTCCATTCCGACCTCGATAGCCTATTTTCCACTGCCGATCGGAAATCGCCAAAAACTAACTTTCACCAATTCAAGCCTAATTCTACACTAGATGTCAAAACTCCATTCTGAAAACACTCATAAGTCCCAAATCACCTAAAAAACCATATGAGCCATAAAATCCGCATTCCGAGGTCGTTCACCAATAAGTGAACTCTCAGTTGACTTTCCCAACTATTAGGCTACCTTGAGAGACTAAATGCCTCAATTCTCCATGACCACTCTGAACCCGAACCAACCGACCCAACATACATAAATGAAGTGAACCATATAAAATGAAGCCGAAACGGGGGAAATGGGGCTAAACTCTCAGAACGACCGGCCGGGTCGTTACATTTGATCCTCTGCATTTCTGGTATACTTTTCATCATCAATAGGCGGAAATTTCAATAGTGGTTTAATTTAAAACGCAAGGAGGATTCTCTTTTGGAACTACTGACAGGTTGTACAGTTAAAGGGGTGCTGTTGTTATCAACCTCTAATGATTTTAAATCATTATCACTATGCAATGAAAGCACCATAGAACTTGATGTACCAACATTTTCTCTTGAAATAGTATGTTCATCATGAACAATAGCAAGGTCAACAGGGTTTGACTAAAAAAGAAAGAATGATTCTTATTAGGAATGCTACTGAATGGTTGTACAGTTATACTGATGTCCACGTTAAGTGAATAAGTTGCAATAACACTAATTCTTTGTATAATTAATTTTCATTTATGTCTTAATCAAATGTTGTTAAAATATGCATGAGTATTGAATTTTTACAACTGATTTTGAAAATATATTTTTTAATAATTTATACGAGATACACGTGCAAAGCGCGTGCCCATATACTGGTGACTTAGTAGCGTAGGAACTTACCTATAGTAAGTCAATCCATATTTCTTTTATTACGTACAAAGGCTCATTTCTTCTCTGCCTCATTTGCCCGATCAAATGAACATCTCCATATTTCTCTCGCAATAAGCTCTTATTCCTAATGTTTTGATCCTCTGCATTTCTGATGTACTTTTTATCATCAACGGGGGGAAATTTCAACAGTGTTCTAATTTATAAAGCAAGGAGGATTCTTTTGTGGAACTACAGACAGGTAGTACAGTTATAGGGGTACTGCTGTCATCCACGTCTAATGATTTTAAAGCATTATCACTATGCAACGAAACCACCATAGAACTTGATTTACCAACAATTCCTCTTGAAATATTATTTTCAGCATGAACAATAACAAGGTCAACAGGGTTTGATTAACAGGCAAGAATGATTCTTTTTAGGAATGCTACTGAATGGTTGTATAGTTAAAAGGATGTCCACAATAAGTGTACAAGTTGCAATAACACTTAAATTTTGTATAGTTAATTTATTATTTATGACATGATCAAATATTGTTAAAATGTGCATGAATATTAAATTATTACAACTAATTTTGAATATGTAATATAATTACTTATGAGATACACGTGCAAAGCGCGTGCTTGGATACTGGTGAGTTAATGGTATAAAAATTGATCTATAGTTATTATAGCAGAACAAAATATGTCGGTTAATCCATATTTCTTTTATTACATACAAAGGCTCTTTTCTTCCCTGCCAAATTTTCTCGTTCAAATGAACATCTCCAGATATCTCTCGCGTTGATCTCTTATGTCACGATCCAATTTAACCTCCGAAAGGTATAGTGACGGCACCTAGTCTCTATGACGAGGTAAGCCTAGAATTTTGCGGGAAGTAACCGAATCAATAAAATAAAGACAGAAAGGATATCAAATAGATATAATGTAGCTGCTCAGCATATGCAGTTTGACTTCCCAAAACCCCGAATGTCACCATAGTGACAAGCTCTTTAAAAAATATGGCTCTATACAATGAAAATGCGGGAGAATGTACAGATCTTTCTTTGCCTATGCTAGAGTAGAAAGGGACTCGTGGGATTCTGCGGAGGCGGCAGAATTACCTCGCGGTCTCCTGGCTGCTGGTAGACAACTCCTAGCCACGATACTGAGTGCTGGTACCTAGATCTGCACATGGGGAAAACATGCGCACTAAAGGGCGTGAGTACTCCACATTCGGTACTCCGTAAGTGCGAAGCCTAACACTAGTCAAGTAGTGACGAGGTCAGGTGGAGGCCCTACTGAGTTTGTAAAACAAGTCAATGTACAATTTTAAATCAGTGAAAAATAGACAAGCAATGATAGACAGGATTAATGAAAACGGAAAGATTTAATAACATAAAGAGAGCCCTCGGCTCTGCACATCATATATCTAAACAGTAAATGTGCAATGAAGTACATGGGGAAAGCTCCTGGATCTCAGTCCGTAGTCCCAATTTAAATATGCTATGCAGTACAGGGGGAAAGCTCCCGCATCTCTGTCCGTAGTCCCAATTTAAATATGCATTTCAGTACAATGGGAAAGCTCCCGGATCTCGGTCCGTAGTCCCAATTTAAATATCCAAAACAGAAGTATGTCAATTATGGCTTAAGTAAACAATCCTGGAAAAACAACATGTAAGGATAGTGTAAAACTACCTAAGCATGATGTGACTAGTAGCAAATAAGAGGAATTCAAGTCAAAACAGGTAGGCATGCTTACACTTATGCTATCTACTAAATTGAGAAGGAAATAGTAATATATGAATGAAAATGAGCGTTTTTATGGGAGTAAAATGGGATTTTAGCAACAATGACTCGTGTACGCACTCGTCACCTCGCGTCCACGGCGTCCACATAACAAAAATCAATACAAAATGCCTAAGGGAAAGTCCCCAACACAGAATTAGGTAAGTCACTTACCTGCACTGCGCTAATCAACTCAATACCAAGCTCTTGCCACGAGTATCGGACTCCGGGTGGCCCAAATCTATTCAAATTGATCGCACGGTATAAATATCATTTCAAGGGAACAAGATAGCTAATTATTTATATGCTAAAAGTCCCCCGTGCCCACGTCTCAGAATCGGGTAAAATTTATATTTTTCGGACACCCATTCACTCACGAGTCTAATCATATAAGAATCTCTCAAGTCGGAGGTCAAATACCCAATCAAAACTCAATAATTCGGTCTATGAAGTTCATCCCATTTTCCCCATAATTTTCGAAATTAAAGGTTGAATTTAAGATTGGAATCATGGAAAATGATCTATAAGGAATAGGAATACCTTACCCAAGTTACCCAGGTACAAAAGTCATCAAAAATCGCCCTTCCCGAGCTCTCAAATTCGAAATATATGAAAATGGCATAAACCCTCTTATTTGGGGTTTTAATATTCTGCTCAGGCCTTATGCGATCGCAGAGAAGGAGTCGCGATCGCGGAGAGTAAAGAAACATGCGCCTGGAATCGTTCTATGCGATCGCAGAAAGCAATACGCGATCTTGAACCTTGAGGACCCAGAGCTACGCGATCGTGGTTGGGGCCACACGACCGCGTAGAACAAATATCGAAACTCCCCCAAACCCAGAATACTCTATGCGAACGCGATCCTTGTCACACCTCTTTGTTGCTGCATAAACCCTTATTACGAGGTTGAGTAAGAAGAGTTTTTCTGATTAAAGTGAAATTTTGAAAATGGGTTATTTATTATTTAGAGTCGCCACTTGGCATTGAGTTTTGGTGTTCCAAGTCACCTTTTATTTGAAACCCCTTTCAAAAAGAAGTTTTGACTCTTAATTTATGGTCTACGAAAACAGAAGACCGGGTAAGGAATTCTGTTGACCGAGGGGAAGGTGTAAGGCACCCCTCGAGTCTCGTGGTTCTAGTATGGTCGCTGTATTGACTTATGTAAGTCTTAAAGTAATTTTTAACTATTCTTGTATTTTATTGATCATAGCTTATTTATTACCGCTTAATTAATTATTATATATATTATTTTTATTTTTGTGTGTTCACCTAGGTAAGGTATGCACACAAGGTATTCTTCTTTAAAATTGGATGTTAAACCAAAATACGGAAATGTACACATGGTTAAAATATAATTATTTTAAATTTAAAAGTATCAAGACACTGGCATGCACACATGATCCCTTTATTATTTAAGCATATCAATCCAAGGTTTGAGTATGAACACATAGACTAATAGGGTATTTAAATTATTTAATTACTTTGCTTCTTTTAAATTCGATATATATATTTGTATATTTATTAAGATTATTTTGCCAAAGTTGTACGAACGCACACCTTGGTTTTAATTTGGGAAATTATAACTATGTCACGCGAATATGAACCCAATTACAATAGTAGATTAAATGTGCGCCTAAAAGCATTTATACGGATGTATGTGATTTATTAACGGCCTAAGCATGCCAAAACTAACAAATTTCAATCCATCTCAATAACTAAACTAAAGATCCAAAAAAAACTAAAGGAAATAGTACTGCCAATTGCGAACTAAAAGTAGAATCTATGGGATTAAATATCCTAAATATGACCACCAAAGAAAACCTCAAACCATGTTGGAAATAACCTACTGATATATACTATTAAAAAGGAAGAATGCCAACAAAAGAAATTAAATTTTCAAAATATACAAGAACTTTAAACTTCATAAGATGCAACGTCCATAATTTTAATTTAGTCACTTTAATTCTAAGATCATGTGAAGTACCAACACTATGTAAAGACAAGTTATTGTAAAAGAATGACTATATCCATTATTTACAGAGATTACGGAGGCGCAGCTCATGGTCCTCCTACGTGTATTCTAATATTTATGTTTCATGTCAACCTACTGTATTCTAGTTGAGACTTAGCTACTGTTAACTCTTTAGTGTAATTTGTGTTTTTTGACATATGACTACACTGTTGGCTATTGAAACAAATACATTAATCCCAAAGAAAAAACAAATCATTCCACATATAAGCAAGCATGTACATAAGAACAGAGAAGAGGGAGACCTTTAAGTAGCTTTCTGCAATATATGAGTTTGATTACAGTGAACTTTGTTGACGCAAAACTGGATCATACAATAGAAACGGCAACGGAATAACGCAGAGCAAGATGTAGTCAGCTGTTAGGCCAAAATTTCCTTAACGAGAATAACGAGACCTCTCGTTTTTACACTTTTTCTCTATCCCCCAGTGATGCCCGTTCCTTTTTCCTCTTCTTCAATGAAAGAATCTTGGTCCTCTCCTAATATGTATACCCAACATATATATATATATATATACATATATATATATGTATATATATATACATATATATATGTATATATATATACATATATATATGTATATATATATACATAGCATATGTGTGAGTAATGGAGGAGTTAGAGTTGGAGTGGGCGTGGGAGAACGGGGTTGAGAGACGTAAGGCCAAGGAAAAAGGGTTTTGGGAGTTTTTTTAAAAATGGGGAACTTAGGAGATTGGATTGTTAGCTAATTTTAAAAAAAATCAGATTTTTTGATAAAATTTGTTGTCAACAAATTTTATCCTAACGTTAGCTACAATATTTTTTTTTTTTTTTTGTTTTTTTCGTTAGTTTGCTTAGTTTTTGTAGCTTCTTTCTTTTTTTTCTTTTTACTAACCCCTTTTACTAAATAAAATTAAAGTAAAATACATACATAAATACAATATATATATATTAACCAACTTACTCTTAGATTGAAAAAACACTATATAAATAAGAGAATCCAATATCTACACTATAGTTTAAATTATAGTAAAAATAATACCATAGCTTACTTATTAAAATTCTAATAAAAAGAAACTACATATATATATATATATATAAAAGAAAATTCATACTCTAAGATTGTTAGTATTTTTGTAGTTTTCGTTTATTAAGATTAGACCTTAAAGAGATATTTATACTAAAATATTGAAAATTTGAGTGTGGTCAAAAATTAGTTTTTCACAGCATGCCCCTCTTTGCTTGGAAACATGAAGAGTTTTCAGGCAAAGAAAATGAACACGGTGACTAATTTTTTGACATAACTATTTTTTGAAAGGGAAAAGAAGATAAGAGAAAAAAATGCGATCGAGCCTTGGTTTTAGGCAGCCTACATATCCCAGGTTAAAAAGGAATCAGGTCACGTGTTGTTCAAAAAGAGTGATGGAGTATTCTTAGAGGGAGTATCGAGTGAAGTTTCGTCGATATTCCGATCCGCGGTTCCTATTATTACATCAAAATGAAAAGAAAATTACGTACTCCTGAAATCTAAGAGTTACAAAATTCCTATCCAAATGTCATATGGAGTTTTGTCTTGATTCTTGACTTGCTTCTCCTATTGACTTTAGACTGAAACTTGATGCTCTTTGATATAAAATACTATGGAATATTCTCACAGTCTTGCTTCTTGATCCGGTGATAGGAAGATGGATCTTGAAATCCTCTGCATGCATCCTGTCGAAGCTGCTTGCGGCTGGTGTTGAGATCAAACGTTTCGCTTTCTCTGGCGAGAGCTGGAATCTTATTTTTACACATCCAATCCGTGCTTTGCAGAAAAACCTACAAGCCATCACAAACAAACAAAACGAACAAAAAATTTCCGCCCCAGTTTGCACTAGGAAATTTTTGTGAGTTATTGAAAACACATTAAACTATCTTTGCTATTGCAAAAATAAAGAATTGGAAAAGACACATATTTTTTTTTATAAATAATGGGGGATGCCGTACTCAGTGTTAAGAAGAATGAAAGAAACCAGAGGATACTATATCCCTTGGTTGACGATAAGATGAAGCACGTGGCACTTTAAGATGCTATTAGGGAATGTCGTACCCTATGTTAGCACAAATAAATACAACCAGGGGATGTAGTACCCTATGTTGGAAATAAGATGAGGCTCTTGGCTCTCTAAGATTCTACTAGGGAATGTCGTACCCTATGTAGGCTGAAAAATGCAACCAGGGGATGTAGTACCTGTCACACCTCCTTTTTCACTACCCTGGGGGAGGAGTATGGGAGTTTTTCTAATTTAAGTGACAATCGAAACTGGATTATTTTATTTAAAATTTAGAGTCGCCACTTGGGATAGTTTATGGTGTCCCAAGTCACCGATTTAAATCCCGAATCGAGGAAAAATTGACTCTGTTTATATTGTCCGCGAACCAAAAATCCGGGTAAGGAATTCTGTTAACCCGGAGAAGGTGTTAGGCATTCCCGAGTTCCGTGGTTCTAGCACGGTTGCTTAATGATTCATACTTGGCTTAAATTATCCAATTACTCATTTTTAGGACTTATGTATATTTTACCTTTTACCGCTTTAAAGAAATTATCCTGGGACGAGTCACGCGTACGTGTACTCATTTTGTTTAATACGCTTAAAATCATGTCTCACGTACGTGTACACAATTAATAGCCCTTGATATAAAAATTATTTGGCCAAAGTCACGCGAACGTGTACTTTAATTTTATCTTAAAAGACGGCGCTCGAATCATGTCATGCGTATGTGTACGCGATTTGTCACGCTTAATTATTTAAGAAAACCAATTTGTCTTTAAATCGTACTCATGTCACACGAACGTGTACACACTTAATAGCGTTTTATTATAAAGATTATTTGGTCCCAAGTTGCGCGAACGCATACTTAGGTCTTAATTCCTAAATCCATAATCAAACATGATACTGCTATGAGGCTCAAAACTCGAGATTAACACCAAAACACATTTGAGCAGATGTCATTTGGACATTAAATCAATACTTATCCAATGCCAAAATTGGAAAATAGCAACTTAAGATCCCGGATTAATCCAATACTGCTAACATCTCTAAATCAATACTTATCCACCCCAAGTGCTTTGTCTAATCTTTTGAAGCTTTAAGACCATTCTGAAGGATTTTATCTTTATAAAAATGTAGTTTTTCACTTGATCAAACAATTTCAATACTTTATAAAATACTACCAAAAAGAAAAAATACTTGAATACTCTAAATAATAAATGAATGTTGCCTATCACAAATCTGAGGTCATGTTTCGGAAAGTAAATCCTAGTAGGTACTTGAGGAAATTGTCGTTAAGCTTCCCATGTGTGACTACAAATCTATTAAATAAACACAAAAATAAATTTTGTCTCAAATACTAACCCCATATATTTATTTACTTAAAACTATTTGGTGGATATCTAAAACAAATAGATGCTATGTATTTAATAGTGAAGGTCAAAAATGTGATTCTAAGATAAACAAATTACGCCCATTAAAGTGAAACATCAAAGTTTAATCTAAAGGAGGAAATGTCACAATCTAAGTCTAAGGAATATTAACAGAACCATTTGAGAAAAATAATTACAACTAAGGGAGCCTTGACTACAATCACGCCAATGTTAAGCTGTTCTATGGACATATATTATAAAAAAAATTCATCAGAACAAAAATAGTGCAAGTAATGGGAAGAAGAAAAAGAATAGACCTCAGTTTAGAACCAAATTCCACTTCTGCTTTTGCATTATAATAGATCCAAGGACAAGGATATTCAATCAGAAGTTCTGAGAAGTAAAAAGGACAACAATGAGAACAACGCACCTAGGACTGGAATCGCAGCCGGCGACCTCGAACGGACCTTAAAATAGATTCAAACAAAGAAAACGACCTGCTGTCTTGTCCGTTTTTCTTCCACCATCTGTATGTGTGGTGACAAATTTCAGAGGAGGGACGATGGCAGGTGAGGGCTGCAGAGGCGAGACGGCTGGAGGTCGTTAGCGGGGGGTCTGACGGCTGGAGGTCGTTAGCGGGGGGTCTGTCCAGGGTAGGGGGCGGTGGAAATGGGGGTATTTTTGAGATGAGAGGCTGTTGCTCCTCTTTTTGGGGTGTGAAAAAAGTTGTCCAAGAAGAAGAGGGGTCTTGCCTTTTATGTTGTAGGGTAAGATAAAAAAATGGGCCTAGGTTTGAATTGGGCTCTAAATCTAAAAAATTGGGCTAAGAAAAAGCTGAAAACTTAATTCAATTCTAAAATAATATAAGAAAATATAAAATAACTCTTAATTGATTTCAGTAAATTATTATATTTAAAATAAAACTAAGAATTAAAGTTGAAACTTTTTTTTTTGGTATTTTTCGAAGATAATAGAAAAATAAAAATCTTAGCAAAATAGTATGACTACAAAATGAAACTATTTTTTATAATTTTAGGTTTTGCGGTAAAAATAAAGTAAAAGGTCAAAACTAGTAAAATAATGATATTATACATAAACTAAATATTTAAACGCTATATTGTGTAAAATCACAGGGAGGGTAAAAAATTACATGTCTACAACTGCCCCTCTTTGACTGGAAATACGAAGAGTTTTCAGACAAAGAACAACAAGACATGTTTTGACCCGACCTTTATTTAGAAGGGTACAAAACTAAAAGGACGGAGGAAGTGATCGAGTCCTGGTTTTGGACAACCTACATATCCCGGGTTATAAGGGAATCAGGTCGCTTGTAGTTCAAGGAGAGTGATGGAATGATGAGTTGCAGAGTCGAGCGAGGTTCCGTCCGAGGCTCCGGTTCGCGGTCCCATTATTACATCAAAATCAAAAAGAAAATACTAACTAAGCCTATCAGCTACGAGTTACAAGATTTCTATCTATAAGTCTTCTGAAGGTTGGTCTTGAGTCCTGGCTCGTTCTTCATGCAGACTCTGATCTGAATCTTGATGCTTGCTGGCTGCAGGTGCTAGTTCATTCTTCTACAGCTTTTTCGGATCAAGAATGGACATGCATAGCTTGTGACTTCAATCTGTCTTGAGCAGTCCACATCTTCTCCGCTTCTGTACTTTGGGGTTCAACTCTTTTCTTTTATTCTGAATTGAGACGTATTCTTTTGGTCGTCTCGAATCCATTGTCCTAAATTATAATCTGCAATAAATCAAAAACAAACAAACAAAATTTTCTGCCCTAGTTTTCACCAGGAAAATTTCGCGAGTTATTATAATAAAATCTAAGCTACTTTATTATTGAAAACAATGAAAAGTCGAGAATTGTGTACCCAGAGTGAATGCAGACTAGGGGGTGGATACCCTATGCCTAAAAGGTAAAATCAAATAGGGATTGGAGACCCTACGTTGGAAAAGATTGACAGGTTATGCTGACGTCTGGGAAAATATCACTGGGTTATGCCGGTGTTTGGGGGGATGCTCAACGGGTTATGTCGCTGTCAAGAAAGAGATCACCAGGTTATGCCGGTGTCTGAAAAGGTCAACAGGTTCTGTTGTTGCCTGAAAAAGAGATCACTGGGTTATGCCAGTGTCAGGAAATGATCAACAGGTTATGATCTCGTCAAAAAGATCACCAGGTTATGCCGGTGTCTGCTAGAGAGTGGGACCCTATGTTGGAAAGAAGACTAGGGAGTGGAGACTCTACGTCTAAAGTAAATAAACTAGGGATTGGAGACCCTATGTTTGAATAGCGACTAGGGAGTTGAGACCCTATGTCTAAGAATAACATCAACTAGGGATTGGAGACCTTATGTTGGAAACAAGACTAGGGAATGGAGACCCTATGTCCAAAAATAAAATCAACTAGGGATTGGAGACCCTATGATGGAAAGAAGACTAGGGAGTGAAGACCCTATGTCCAAAAATAAAATGAACTAAGGATTGGAGACCCTATGTTGGAAAGAAGACTAGGGAGTGGAGACCTTATGTCTAAAATAAAATCATCTAGGGATTGGAGACCCTATGTGGGAAAATGAGACTATTGAATAGTGTACCTATGCTAAAATGAATTAAAAAGGATTTTTTTTTTGTTTTTCTTGTTTTTTTTTTCATTCATTTTTTTATTTTTTATTTTATATATATCTTAGGAGAAAGATTCATCAGACTAAAACGTTTATCCTAGGAGAAAGATTCATCAGACTAGGTTTTCTTTATCTTAGGAGAAAAATTCATCAGACTAAGACATGTATCGTAGGAGAAAGATTCATCAGACTAGGTTTTTTTATTATTATCTTAGGAGAAAGATTCATCAGACTAAGATTTTGATCCTAGGAGAAAATTCATCAGACTAGGTCGTTTTTTTGTTATCTTAGGAGAAAGATTCATCAGACTAAGATTTTGATCCTAGGAGAAAATTCATCAGACTAGGTCGTTTTTTTGTTATCTTAGGAGAAAGATTCATTAGACTAAGATTTTTATCCTAGAAGAAAGTTCATCAGACTAGGTCTTCTATCTTAGGAGAAAGAATCATCAGACTAAGATTTTGATCCTACGAGAAAGTTCATCAGACTAGGTCTTCTATCTTAGGAGAAAGATTCATCAGACTAAGATTTTGATCCTAGGAGAAAGTTAAACAAACAAGGTCTTCTATCTTAGGAGAAAGATTCATCGGACTAAGATTTTGATCCTAGGAGAAAGTTAAACAAACAAGGTCTTCTATCTTAGGAGAAAGATTCATCGGACTAAGATTTTGATCCTAGGAGAAAGTTCATCAGACTAGGTCTTTTTTATTATCTTAGGAGAAAGATTCATCAGACTAAGATTTCGATTCTAGGAGAAAATTCATCAGACTAGGTTCTCTATCTTAGGAGAAAGATTCATCAGACTAAGATTTCGATTCTAGGAGAAAATTCATCAGACTAGGTTCTCTATCTTAGGAGAAAGATTCATAAGACTAAGATTTTTATTGGGAGGAAAATCCATCAGACTAGGACTTTTTCATCCTAGGAGGAAAAATGTGAAGAGCAATGATGACATTTTATATACACTAGCAAAACAAATAAAGGTAAAGATTTGAGAAACTTCCCTTTTTCGGCTCTTCTCTTCTTCTTTTTTTTTGAACCACTTTCGTTGCATTTCTTCGTTCATGTTTCGAACAAAAAATATTTTTGTTAGTTTCAAAAAGTGGTGGTCGGTTTATGGACTTGAGTTCTGGGCGGCTTGGCTTTTTCTCAATCAACTTGGGTCAGTATCAAGAGACTTTTTGCTCTACATCAACCCTGATTGTTTCACAGCCAGTACCATTTGTATTTGTGGCTCAGTCAGACTTATCCCAACAGGAGATCTTTGCTTAGTCGACCTTTTCTGATATCTTGAATGGCTTCTTGCCTTTTGCAGCAATTTGACCGTCAGAGGGAATCACCTGTTACCTTTGCTTGCGCCAAGTAGGGTGACAAGGGTCTTTTGGGGGGAAGTATCTGCATGAATCCTCAATGCATGTTGACTGCAACAACTGAATTTGCTTGCCAAATTTACTTTGTGCAGCTGAAAAGCTGGTAGCAGATTTTGAAATCTTTTCTTGCTTGTTTTGACAAGGACTGACTCAGAGTGAAGGACACAATGATTCAAAGAAGCAAGTATTAACAAGCAATGCCCATGTCGGAAGGACAGAAGGAAGAGNATCATCTTCACGACTCACTTTCGACTAGTGGTGCCCCGAGGGGTTTTCACCAACAAGTCTCTCTCACTTATTTTTCTCTACTTACCATCGCCTTACAGTTCCCATGAGGGTTTTCACTAGTAAGACTCTCTCATTTTTTCTTTTTTATTTTTTCTTTTCTTTTCTTTTCTTTTTATTTTTCTTTTGTGAGCAACTTGACATTGTTCTATGTCGTGTGACAACCGTTGTTGATTCGATGCTTTCTCAGGTGAGCAACTGACAGTGTTCTATGTCGCGTGACAACCGTTGCTCATTGCATGCTTCTCTTGGCATTCTTGAAGGCATATCGGGATGTCTTTATTTGGAAGGTTTTTGGATAGGGTTGGAAAAGAGGGTAGCCATGAAGGCTTAAAGTAGACTCAAAATGAGGGGGTTGTAGACTTACAACTCTTGGAATCGACTCTTTTAAAAGGGAAGTAAAATTTCTGTCCCAGTTTTAGCAACTGGGGATTTTTTCTGGATTTTTTTTTTGAATTCTTATTTGGTTGGACCGAACCGTGTAAGACTGCCTACGTATCGTCTCTTTTTTAGGAATCAGGTCTAACGTAGTTCAAACATCTGACCTAACTATTTTTCATCTTTCCTTATTTTTCTCATGTTTTTCTCTCTCATTTTTCTTTCTTTCTCATTTTTTTTTAAACAAATTACCCTAGGTTTTTTTTAGAGCATAGATCTCAGACTGTTCTTTTCTTCTCTCTTTTTTTTTTCATTTGAACCTTGTAAGAGTTGCCCCAGTTTGTAATCTTGGGGCATAGATCTCAGACTGTTTTTTTTTTTTTTTTTTTTTTTTTTTTTTTTTTTTTTTTTTTTTTTTTTTTTTTTTTTTTTTTTTATTTTTAATTTTTTTTTTTTTTTTTNCCAAGAGAGGATGGTAAAATAAACAAACACAGGCTCAAAAGAGGTAACAAAGGGTATAAAGTGTTTGGGTAGCAGAAAAAGGACCTCTCGGCCTCGAGAAATGCCAAAACATATTATATTTTTGCTATCATAGCGTTGATGAACATGTTTATCTTCTTGGTATGTCATGATGGAAAGACACTTTACATCCATTAATGTCAAACTTTCGACCAAGCTTCAATTGATCCAATATCCTCAAGCCCTATCATCACAATGATTTGAAGGTGCAATGTACTCGACCTTAGTTCCAAAGTATCTCAAATCTTTATTCATCCTCAAAAGTGTCTCTTTCTCACTTGTCTCTCTCAAGATTAAATCAGTTTTTAAGATCTGGCCAAAATTTCTGCATGCATGTTAATCATTAAAACTAGCGAGAAAGGAACTAAGCATGGAATGAAACAAAAGGACAAATTGTATTTCATTGAGTAAAGGATGGAATGGCTTAACAACAAGACAGACAACCTAAAATCCGAGTTACAACCCTAAAATAACTCGGATAATGAAAATAGCAACAAAACAGGCAGACAAGACTGACACAAACAGAAAAGAGGGATAGAAGGGTTTGAGTCAATAAAACAAATAAAATCTGGATCACAACCCTGAAATAACCAAGATAATAGAAAAAACATCAAAACAAGCTACCATTATTCCTTTCTAGTAAGAAGGGAATTACTTTTCAATTGCTAAGCTTGACATTTAGCCACAAATTTGCTCATCAGAATCAACAGAGCATTCTCCAATTTCAAAATTATCAACTTCAGTTAGCAAGTTCACGAGAGGATTCTCATACTCCCTGTCACCACGCATCATCCCCACAAAGTGTGCATCATCATATGCAGGTAAATGATTCTGTGTGCTATTCTGGGTGTCAGTGTCTTGGATCACAATCAGATTTTCCTGGATCATCCTTTCTATTTCTCTTTTCAAATCCCGACAGCTTTCAACATCGTGACCCTGGGTATTGGAATAGTATTCACACCTTTTAGAAGGGTCAAAAGGCATAACAACAGCGGTTGTCTGATTGGTTGTCAATGGAAAACTTTGAGAGCATGCAACTGGAGTTCCAGTTATGGTCGTACAGCTAGGATAAAGACTGAACCCAGGTGGATAGGATTGATCAGACAATGAGACCGGAATGGTAGTTGAGATAGGTGTGAACTCTAGGAAACCATAAGAAGAAAAGGCGGGTCCTTGGCCATTAGCCCATGCTTGACACATTTCAACCATTTTCTGTTTCCGAACTCTATTTTCCTCAATCACAGTAGACTCTTGTTGAACCATTTGACCCTGAGTCTCAGTCTCATCACTGCTAGTAACCGCTTCAATGTCTCTTGTCATTTTTCCCTTGGATTTTGTGTTGACAGCTTACCACAAAACGACCACCTCAAGCTATCTTTAATTCAAAACAAAAGACACGTTAGAATGGACTCAGTCGGTCCTTATTATCATTTTTTTTCACTTTCTTTTTCTCTCACTCTTTTTAATATTTAATGGTTATGATCGAATCCTATGGTGATTGCCTACGTATATTGACGCCGCATGAATCAGATCTTGCGTAGTTCGAGAAGATTGAGAATAAAGTAAATAAACCAACTCTTTTGTTTTGTTATTTTTTCTTTTTGGATTTTGAATTTTTTTTCGTATATATTATTTTTAAACGAAGACTTAAAAAGAAGAAAAAATTATATTTTTGGATTTAGTTTTTTTTTTAGTATTTTTGAAAAGAAAAGACTTTTAAAGAAGAAAGAATATANGAATTTTAAAAGAAAAACTTCTAAAGAAGAAAGGAATTTTTTTTTGGATTTTTTGGACTATCATTTTAAATTTATGAAAGAAGTACTTCTAAAGAAAATATTTTTGAACCTTAAATTTCCTTTTCAATTTTCGAAAGAAGAATGAAAATCTTTTTGGATTTCTTATTTGATTTTTTTTTAATTTTTGGGAAAAGACTTTCAGAAAAAAGTAGAAATTTTTTTTATTTTATTTTTTGGATTTTGATTTGATTTTATTTTCGAACGAAAGATTTTTAAAATGAAAGAAAATATTTTGCTTTTAAATTTTTATTATTTGGGATTTTCTAAAGAAAGACTTCTAAAAAATGACTTTTTTTTTTAATTTTTGAAAATTGGGGGCCGGATCGAGGAGGTTTGCCTACGTATCTCACACCTGGTGAGAATCAAATCCGCGTAGTTCTCCCAGTTTTGACATAACCGGGAAAATATGATATTGATTTTTTTTGAAATACATTTTCTTTCACTTTTTTTTTTCAAAAATTTTGGTAGAGTTTCGAGGCATTTTCAAATACAGGGATTTTCAAGAGAGGTGAATTTTCTATTCTGCCCCACTCTTGATTTTTTTGTTGTTTTTCTTTCCTTAGCCGGTCAAGAAACAAACTGAGAAAAATAATGCGCACATAGAGTGTAGGATGCATCAAGATGGTCTTTCGTTTCAAATACACCTGTCCTAGATGGACCCAACCCTGTGTTGAGTCTCGTAAGTCAAAATGCACGTGATGCAGATAATCGTTCCTACTAGGGATCCGGTATGAGGTTTTGTCATTCTCAGGTTAAACCTGGGGTTTTGTTCTAGACCTTGGCTACCCGAGCGGAGAACTCGAGTCGGGGTGGGAGCGACGTACCGGTAGCACGAAAGGATATCCGTCCTAGTGGCTAGTCCATCCCCGTATTTCTTACTTGGTATAAACTCTAACAGAAAGGCGGGCCACGTGAACGTGTGCACCAATTTTAAAAGACTCAGAAATTAGGCGTAAGAAGGCAATTTATCTACAGTTTAAATAAATATCAAAGCGGTAAACATTTAGCACATTGAGCACACAAAATACAGTAATATCAACAATCAGAAAAAGCCAAGTAAAATCACATTAACAAGCTCAAATTCTTGAACCCTGAACCAGAGATTCTGGGTTCGGTCTCCAGCATAGTCGCCAGAGCTGTCACACCTATCAACAATTGTGCTTTCAGCATCACTAAATTTTTTTTTCACTTTAAATTTGACAAAAAGAAAAAATCAATTCATAAAGCAAAAAAGAATACACTTTTTAGACGTGCCTACAAGAACTCATATAATATAACAACTCATTTTTACCATTGAATCTATTTAAAATAAAAGAAAAATCTCTCCAAACAAACATGTGAACCACATTATAAAAAACGTCTCTCAATTAACCATATACTCATCATGTTCTTGAAACACTAATTATCAGAAAAGGATAAACCAATTTAACTAAGTTATGCTAAAAATATTCAACAATTCATTATGGTCTCAATACAAACTCAAGATAATAAGAGAAGAAGCACACGATTTGCAAGATTAATTTTGAAACAATTAAGAATTAATAAAATTTTTATCTATAACAGAGTTTTGGTCAAACAGAGAACATATCACATATAAAACAAAAATTTAACATTAATAAAGAAAGAGATGAAAATTGACCTCAAAGGTTTCTTCTACAAGTCCATAAGACAAAGACCTTAGGCCACTAACTGGAATCCGACACGGCGACTCGTATGAACCTCGTCAGCGACAAACTCGAACACAGAGCTTCACGGGATTAAAAGATGATTTTAGAGCTACTTTAGAGCTGAATTTCAGCGGGGTTGGCGGGTTATTTTTCTGCATTTTTGAGGTTGTTTTGCTGAGTTCTGAGCTGGTTTTTTTTTTTATCAATCCACTAGGCAGAGCCTAGGACTAGTTTTTATTTATAATGAATAAAAAACAAAACAACAAATAAAACAAAGTAGCATGTTATCCTACTAAGAATAGGACTCTAATTACTGAATACATCATACCTATTATCATGTTTGGGCTTCACACCCATCCATGATATCACATATGATGTATCTAAAAATCCAAACTAGAACTAGCTTAATCCAAAATCTAAAACTTGTACTACATATCCTTGAATCCTTTAGTCCATGCATCGAAAGTTTGCATGTGTAATGGAGTCGACTATACTGTTCCCCATTGCATCTGTGATCCAGTTTTGTAACTTGCATGTTCTGTCCTTCGAAGTGCATTGAATCTCTTATTGTAGACATTCTCCGCACTTCTCTCCCATTTCTGTCTTGTAAATTCACGTGAATTTTCCTTCTAATGCTAGTGTCATGTGCACGTCTCAGCTGTGCTTCCCATTGTTACCTCCCGTTGTCCCTGCAGAACATGTCGTATGCTGTATAGATCCACACCATTCCTCTTGGTTGGATGTATCTTCACCATGCCTTCATTCTCATGCCTTATATGCTTGTGTCTACTACTAAATCTCGTCATCTTCTTGCATTCAGTAGTAGGACATAAATGCAGTAGCTTTGCCATATTTCTTGTCCTGCTTATATTGTCTGATACCAGCTTCTATGCTTGTACCTGTTAGTAGTACATTGTGAAGGGGATGAGCATATGCTAATGCCACCCTTACACATTGTATCCAGTAATAGGGCATAGATACAGTATTGTTCCCTTGTGCTGTTTTATGTTTTCTTGTATGATCTTCAACCAGCTGCTGTGGTGCATTCTGGCCCCCTGTCAATATCTTCCATATCTTCCTCACATTATTTATAAATTTCCTGCCTATTTTTGCTTCCATGTCATCTTGCTCATTTCTCTTTTGAGCAGCTGAGTTTTCCTTTTGTTTCTAGTTGTCTCCCTAACGTCCTCACTACTTTCCCATCTTATGTATGCTACTGAGTAATTACCTAAGTCAAAGGTCCCTCCTTTGGAATGAATGCAGGGAATTAATACCACCAAAGGGAGATCCCTTAGACAGTAGGCTAACACTCAGCATGTGTACCTGCAAATAAAAAACAAACTAAGTTAGTGAAATAATAGATCACCATGCTCTCTTCTAAATTGATTCGAACATGGTAATCTGCAGTGTTGATCTCCCTAATCCTCCACCTTGTTCTCCTATCTCCAGTCATTAATTTCTTGCAATCTTTACTCTCAAATAAGGGCACTGTGACTTATCATCATTCAGAATCTTCCTACCCATTGTGTCTAGCTCCCTAAAGTCATGGCATTCAATGTTTCCTTGATCCAAAGCATAGTTTGCAAGATAGTCAGCCAGCCTATTTCATTCTCTGAATGTATGTGACACCCTAATAGTGCATTGTTCCCTAATACTCCATATCTCATTTATTTGGTCAGTTATATTCCAAGGTGATTTCCATTCTCCTTCCATGACTTTTTTGATCAACATAGAATCTGTTTGTAGCCAAATATGTCCATGATTCATTGCATTGCATATCCTTAGTGCTTCTGCTATTGCTGTGGCTTCTGCTTCATTGTTCGACCCTTCCCTAATCTCTCTTCCATTTGCATAAATTAGGTCTCCATGATGATCCCTCAGGCAGTATCCTATTGAACTTCTCCCTGGGTTTCCTCTGCTTGCACCATCTGTATTTACTTTTATCCATCCGTCTTGTGGCATTTCCCATAACACCTTTTCAAACTTCAGTTTAGGAGTGTAACTTTGCAGCATTTGAAGGATCTCATGCCACCTGTGAGGCACCTTTATACCAGGTTTCCTAATCTGTACAAGTGCTTGTATAGTTGTTGACACTTGATATATCACTCTACTAACTTAAACAACATCCCCATACTTCCAGCTATTCCTCATCTTCCATAGTTCCCATATGATACACGATGGTAATGCTTTCATGATTGATTTCATCCTTGGTATCACCTGGCCAGTCCAACACTTAGTAATAGCTTGGTGTAATGACAGTCCATCCATTCTGATCCCCGCTCTCATAAGGAAATACTTCCATACAGTCGAGGCTGCATTAGAGGTAAAGAACAAGTGCACTAAAGTTTCTTCCTTAGGATGTGCACAACACCAACATCGTGAAGGAATAGAGTACCCTAACCTCCTCATAAAGTCATCTAATGGAAGCTTAGATTTCCATACCTTCCACATGAAAAAGGAAATTTTGAAGGGTAGTCCCTTCACCCACATCATATTATAAGCTTGCCTAGGATTGTCCCTTCTCCTAATGTACTCCCAGGCAGACTTAACAGAGAAATTACCCCTGCTCTCAAGCATCCAAAAGGGAGTATCCAATATTGATTCCATATTTGGGGGTATAATATGTTCTATGATATGCATGGCTAAATCACCTGGGAGTACTTCCATCAACATTTCAACATTTCAGGCTCAACCTTCAACCAACTCTAACACATTCTGTATGTCCTCATTGACTCCAAACTCTTGAGGTACTAAAAAATAGAGGGCACCTAGACCAGTCCAGTTGTCAAACCAAAAGAGTGATGATCCCATTCTGGGCTTCCACAAAATCTGATGTTCAATCAATTCCCTGCATTCAATCATCTTTCTCCAAACATGAGAGCCCTGTCTCCATGGAACCACTACTGCATTCAAATTTTTACAGTATTTCTGACTCATAAACGAGCTCCACAAGCTAGGTTTAGTTCTAAAATTCCACCACAACTTACAAAATAGTGCTTTTGAAACATCGTGCAGTGATCTAAAACCAATACCTCCTTCTTCAGTTGGCATACACATTATGGTCCATGATGCCCAGTGTCTCAAATTTCCTCCTATGTTACTGCTCCAAAAGAACTTAGCAAACATTTTGTGCAGTCTATTAATGACATATCTAGGTAGATTCACAGCTGAGAGCAAATGAATTGGAAGGCTTTGTAGGACACTAGCTATCAGCACTGTTCTACCACCAATTGAGAGTAACTTGCCTTTCCACGATTGCAACTTGTCCATCACCTTTCTCATCAAATCATGGTAGTAGTCCATTCTCCTTCTTGCATAGAAAATAGGGCAGCCTAGGTACGTAAAAGGAAATTCCTTATTACATATCCCTGTTATCCTCTCAACCTTTCTAAACACCTCACCATTTGTAAGGTGGTGCATATAGAAAGCTGATTTTGATTTGTTGACCAATTGTCCTGAAGCTGTTTCATACGCATGTAACACTTGCATGATTAACCTCAAGGATCTTGCACGTGATGAAGCAAATATTATCATATACGCTAGGTGGTTGATTTTTGGGCTCCACTTTGGCAGGCCAAAACCATGAAATTGTCTATTCTGATGCAATGCATTGAGCCCCCTCGAAAGTGCTTCAGCAACTATTATGAACAGAGTAGGTGACAGGGGATCTCCCTGTGTCACTCCCCTTGATGACTTGAAAAAACCATGCGACTGACCATTAACTAGAATAGAGTACCAATTATTCCCAACCAGATCAAAGATTAGCCCAATGAAATTTTCTGAAAATCCCATCTTCCTTAGTATTTTTGTCAGGAATAACCAGGACAGCCTATCATAGGCTTTGGCCATGTCTAGTTTGATCACAACATTTGCTCCAAATCTTGTTCTCAATCTTATGTCTGCTATAATCTCCAGTGTCAACAACACATTCTCCACTATGCTCCCCCCCTTCAGAAATCCTGCCTGTTCTTCAGACATCCAGTTTGGTAACATGTCAACAATTCTTTCATGAATCACCCTCGAAAAGATTTTGTTGACAAAGTTACTTAAACTAATTGGCCTCAAGTCTGCAAATGTGTTAATTTCTTTCTTTTTAGGCAGTAATACCAAGTTTGTATGAGTCACATATCTAGGTAGATTCTTCCCACAGAAGAATGCTTTAACCATGGCAACCACATCATCCTCGGTAATTTCCCAACAAGAGTGATAAAAAGATCCAGTGAACCCATCCGGTCCTCCAGCTGAATGTGCATTTAGCCTCATTACAACATGCCTAACTTCTTCATTTTTAGGTAATGTCATAAGTTTTTAATTCTGCTCCATGTCCACCATAGAAGGCACATGACTTAGAATGCTAAAGTCAGTAGCCATCTCTTTTTCAGTGAACTGATCCTTGTAGAACTTCACAGCCTCCTCAGCAATCTGTTCTTCCTCCTCCAGCCAGTTATCATCTCTATCTTTGATTCTTGTAATCTTTAGTCTTTTCCTCCTTCCATTTACTTGTGCATGAAATAACTTTGTGTTTCTATCTCCATCCTTGAACCACATCATTCCAGATTTTTGTATCCAAAATTCTTCCTCTATTACCAGGTATTTAATCATCTCAGCCTGTACCTTTTGCAGCCTACCTCTGTTCATCTGTGTGGGGTTAACCTCAAACTGCCTCTCATGCACCAACACTACCTCTTCTAGGCTAGCTATTTTTTGAAATATGTCACCATATGTTGCTCGACTCCAATTGGATAATGCTTTCTTTAATTTCTTCAGCTTGAAATTGAACAAGGTGAAGGGATTTGCCATGAAATCAGCACTCCAGTTCTGCCTTACCACTTCTTTGAAAGAATCATGTTTAGTCCAAAAGTTTAAGAACCTGAAAGGTTTTATAATGGGAGTTGTTTCTATATCACACTTCAACTGTAAAGGACAATGATCTGATCCTATCTTTGAAAGATGAATCACTTCCAGTCCTGGAAAAGCGAGAATTAGTTCTGCATTCCCAAAGCATCGATCCAATCTTTTAAAGATGCAGTCTTCCTCTGAGCGACCATTCCACCAAGTATATATACTTCCTTTGAAACCAATATCTGATAAGTTAGATGTGGTCATGCAATGCTTAAAGTCATCTACCTCATTAATGTGCACATGCAAACCACCAAACTTCTCCTCTTCATCCCAAATGACATTAAAGTCACCGCCCGCCAGCCATGGAGTACTCATATCTCTGGTCATTGCGTACAAAGAATCCCACAATTCTATTCTCTCTATTGCATCACACTTTGCGTACACAAGAGTTAATATCAATTACACATGAGTATCTGTGTGAAAAAGTTGTAATGTTAACTGTTACACCATGTTGTACAGAATTGTGACTTCAATAATTTCATCTATGAATGCCCAGATTTTGTTCGAAACATTGACCACAGCCTGGGCCAAACAAAATCTTCTCCTATATCTCTCAATTTTGTTAGACTGTTGCATAGGTTCTAGTATCCCTATGAATTC